>QRFJ01003931.1:0-28579 GCA_006176705.1 Cocos nucifera
CGTACCGGACTCCATGCGGCCCGACGGCTCGCCGGTATGGCTCCCACGACCTACCGGACGACGCCTTCCTCTCCGTACCGGACTCCATGCGGCCCACGGCTCGCCGGTATGGCTCCCACGATCTACCGGACGACGCCTTCCTCTCCGTACCGGACTCCATGCGGCCCACGACTCGCCGGTATGGCTCCCACGATCTACCGGACGACGCCTTCCTCTCCGTACCAAACTCCATGCTGCCCGACGACTCTCTGCCAGACGGCACAGCCGTCACCATCAACTAAGCTCCGCTATAAAAGGACCCCTCCCGACATACTAAGGCTAAGCTCTCTGAACTCTCGACTCTCTAAGCTCTCCTCCACATCTCTAAGCTCCGGAACTCATTCCGAGCACTCCATTACTGTTGGTCGGAAACTAACTTGACCGTCGGAGGGTCCTGCCGGAGCCACCACCCCACCGGTTCCGGACGGGACTTCGTTTTGCAGGTCCCCGGCGGCGCCCAGCGGCCTCGATTGCGGCGACCTCCGGCGGCGACGGATTTCTGCACCAACAGATTGGCGCCGTCTGTGGGAACGAAGGGACTGAACCTTCGAGGTTCCCTTGTTCTTAAAGGAGTGCTCGGCGACGATTTTCCGCCCCTGCTCCGGATCTCTCTTCTCCCTCTTCAGAATTCCTTCTCTGGAAAGAGGAAATGCCCCCCAGAAGGGCTTCGACGCGGCGCTCGACGGCTTCCGCGGCTCGATCCCCTCCGAGTCCGTCTGTCCCTGCTCCGGCCCCGGTGACTCAGCCCCCGTCTATAAGCCGCAGTGGATACGGAGCAGTTCAACCAGCTCATCCAGCACGTTCGCGGTCTCACGGAGGCGGTGCAGGCGGTGCTGCACCAACAAGTCCCAGTGCCAGCCCGACCGGCGCGGGACTCTCCGAAGTCGGATGATCCAGTCCAAGAGCGACCGGCCTGGGCAGCCCGACCTCCGATACCCGGATTGGAGAGGCGGAGGAGGGAGAGCCCTTGTTCGGATCATGGATCGACCAAGGGTGAAGCCTCGCGCCCATCTCACCAGAAAGCCTTGGAGATCAGAGACCGGTGAGGACCTGCTGGGCCAAAGGCTCTTCGGAAATGAACCGGCGAATTGAAGAACTTCGTCCCCCCTCGCGTGGTGATGACGTTTGTGCAGACCCTCCTTTCTCGCAGAAAATCATGCAAGAACCTGTTCCACCGACCTTCGAGCTCCCTCAACTGGAAAGCTACGATGGAACTTCTGATCCGGTTGATCACCTGGGGGCCTTCCGGGCCATGATGCTGCTTCACGGCGCTTCAGATGCCGTGCTGTGCCGAGCCTTCCCGTCTACCTTAAAGGGAGCAGCGAGGAACTGGTACTCGGCGTTGAAGCCCAACACGATCTTCTCTTTCGACCAGATGAGCAGTCGGTTCGCGGCCCACTTCATCAGCAGCCGACGACCGAGCCGAGGTTCAGATTCCCTGATGAGCGTCAAGCAGAAGCAAGGGGAATCCATCCGGACTTACGTCACTCGATTCAACGCCGCGGCATTGGAAGTCCGGGACCTGGACCAGTCTGTCGCGATGGCCGCACTTAAGGGCGGCCTTCAGAAAAATAGCTTGCTGTTCTCTCTGGAAAAAAGGTATCCCAGGGACTTCGCCGACCTGCTGGCTCGAGCCGAGAGATATGCCCGTGCGGAAGAAGCCTTCAAATTGAAAGATGAGGAGCTCGTCAGAAAGGACCGGCTGGCGGACGAGGAAGAGCTGGGTGAAGCTCGGCTGCACTCGCAGACCCCCTACGAAAGCAGGCGGGCCCGAACTCCTCGAACTCGCCCTGATAAGGAGGCGCGAAGGAGTCCACTTCCCGGAAGGTTCCGCCGCTATGCCCCCCTCAACGCTCCTCGAACCCAGATTCTCACCGAAGTAAAACACCAGCTGCCAAGACCGGAAGGATTACGATCTCCCCCAAACAAGCGCGATCGAAATAAGTACTGCCTCTACCATCACGACCACGGCCACGACACGGAGGGATGCATCCAGCTCCGAGACGAAATTGAGGAGCTCGTCAGAACGGGTCGGCTGGGTAAATTCCTCCGGTACCGGCCTGAAGCAGAAAAAGATCGGCTAAGGGCGCTGCCGTAGCCAGACTACAAGAAGGTCGGCCACCTTACGGCGTCATTCACATGGCCCCTGGAAAGATCTCGGTGCATCAGCGATTCGCCATCTCCCAGCAACAAGAGCTTGCACCAAATTGAGGAGTTCAGCATGAGGAGGTCGTCCACCCCGGAACTTATTGCCGAAGAAATGCGGAGGAATCAGCCTTAGGGAGGAGCCCAATCGCCCCTAAGAGAGAAACGGAGAGCAGAAGTTCCCCCGCTGAAGCGGAATGAAGTTCGGCGCGAGGAAGGCCGAACCCACCTATGAGCCCGTCAGCGAGGAAGCTCCGACAAAGAAGTATGAAGTCCTCCCGCGGAAGCTTCCGCGGGAAAGTGGAACGAAGTTCGGCGCAAGTAAGGCCGAACTCACGCTCCAGAATGTCCCCCAAAGGAACCGCCTACAAAGTGTTCACTGGAGGCGGAATGAAGTTCGGGCGAGAAAAGCCGGGCTCACCCCAAAGCTCGGCATCAAGGTAAAATGAAGCTCGGTGGAAAGCCGAACTCCTCAACTCAACCTCCAAAATAAAGTTCGGCGCCTGGCAAGGACGGAACGAAGCCCCCCTCCCGGAAGGTTCCGCAACTACGACCCGCTCCTCTAACTCGAATTCTCGGCAAAGTTAAGAGCCAACCGCCAAGACCTGAAGGACTACGGCCTCTCCAAACATGCGCGATCAAGGAGAAGATCGGCTATAGGCACTGCCGTAACCTGGAAAAGACAAGAAGGTTGGCCGTCCCGCGGCGTCATCAACGCCACCCCGGGGAGGAGCTAGGAGCTAGCTACATCGGTGATTGTCATCCCCAGCGACAAAGTCAAGAGAAGCATGGTCCAAATTATGAAGGCCGGCAGGAGATAGAGGAGGTCGTCTGGACGGGACTTGCTGCTCGAGGGAGCTCCGAGGAACAACACCCCGTCGACCCCTCAAACGAGAGCGCGCTGTCCACGATTTCCCTTCGGTAAAATTCTCCCCTCTGCAAATATTATTTCTGGATGCGAAAACTATGCGATGACAGGAGAGCAGCAGTCAATAATCGCCGCGTTAGGAACAGGAGGAGAACCTCGTCCTAACGCGAGCAACAAGCTCGGCCGCAGGAGATAAGATCTCCCCCGAGCGCGCACCTCGGCCGCAGGAGATAAGATCTCCCCCGAGAGAAGCTCGGCCGCAGGAGATAAGATCTCCCCCGAGCGCGCACATCAACCTCGGCTAGAGATAAGATCTCTCCCGAGCGACCGTTGACAACCTCGGCTAGAGATAAGATCTCTCCCGAGCGACCGAACAACCTCGGTTAGGAACAGGAGGAGAACCTCGTCCTAACACGAGCACCAACCTCGGCTAGAGATAAGATCTCTCCCGAGCGACCGTGAACAACCTCGGTTAGGAACAGGAGGAGAACCTCGTCCTAACCCGAGCGCGCACCTCGGCTGCAGGAGATAAGATCTCCCCCGAGAGAAGCTCGGCCGCAGGAGATAAGATCTCCCCCGAGCGCGCACCAACCTCGGCTAGAGATAAGATCTCTCCCGAGCGACCGTTGACAACCTCGGCTAGAGATAAGATCTCTCCCGAGCGACCGAACAACCTCGGTTAGGAACAGGAGGAGAACCTCGTCCTAACACGAGCACCAACCTCGGCTAGAGATAAGATCTCTCCCGAGCGACCGTGAACAACCTCGGTTAGGAACAGGAGGAGAACCTCGTCCTAACCCGAGCGCGCACCTCGGCTGCAGGAGATAAGATCTCCCCCGAGAGAAGCTCGGCCGCAGGAGATAAGATCTCCCCCGAGCGCGCACACCAACCTCGGCTAGAGATAAGATCTCTCCCGAGCGACCGTTGACAACCTCGGCTAGAGATAAGATCTCTCCCGAGCGACCGTGAACAACCTCGGTTAGGAACAGGAGGAGAACCTCGTCCTAACACGAGCACCAACCTCGGCTAGAGATAAGATCTCTCCCGAGCGACCGTTGACAACCTCGGCTAGAGATAAGATCTCTCCCGAGCGACCGAACAACCTCGGTTAGGAACAGGAGGAGAACCTCGTCCTAACACGAGCACCAACCTCGGCTAGAGATAAGATCTCTCCCGAGCGACCGTTGACAACCTCGGCTAGAGATAAGATCTCTCCCGAGCGACCGTGAACAACCTCGGTTAGGAACAGGAGGAGAACCTCGTCCTAACACGAGCACCAACCTCGGCTAGAGATAAGATCTCTCCCGAGCGACCGTTGACAACCTCGGCTAGAGATAAGATCTCTCCCGAGCGACCGAACAACCTCGGTTAGGAACAGGAGGAGAACCTCGTCCTAACACGAGCACCAACCTCGGCTAGAGATAAGATCTCTCCCGAGCGACCGTGAACAACCTCGGTTAGGAACAGGAGGAGAACAGGAGATAAGATCTCTCGGCTGCAGGAGATAAGATCTCCCCCGAGCGCGCACTTCACTTCGGCTGCAGGAGATAAGATCTCCCCCGAGCGCGCACTTCACTTCGGCTGCAGGAGGTAAGATCTCCCCCGAGGGAAGCTCGGCCGTAGGAGATAAGATCTCCCCCGAGCGCGCACTTCAACCTCGGCTGCAAGATAGGAGGTCTCCCTCGAGTCGACTTCAACTGACGAAGATAATGTCGCCCCCGAGGAGCTCAAATCCGACCTCGACCGAAGGAGGCGAATCTTACTTCGGCTTCAACATCAGCTTCATCGACTTTAGCCGGAAACGAGTTCCATTTCCAACTCCAAACATCGACTGAAGATGAGGTCTCCCCCAAGCCTCAGCCTCAACTTCAGCGTCAATCTTGGCTGGAGATGAGACCTCCCCGAGCTTCATGCAACAAATGCGGAGCCTGGAAGAAGACTTCGGCAGTCGCCTGTTTTGGTACTCCCTTCCTTCAATTTTTGAACTCGGGAGTGGGGGGGCTACTGTTGGGGATAAATCCCGCTCCTGCCGAAGCCCGGCCCGACGCTCAGCCCAATGTAACCAGTAGCCTGCTGAAGAGCTTCAGCGCCAGGCGCCAGGCCGAGCCCCTAACACGCCGGCCGCCACTGCCTAGAGGCCGAACTCCCCTGCACCAAGGTCCTAGAGGCCGAACTCCCCTGAACTCCGCCTAGAGGCCGAACTCCCCTGCACCAAGGTCCGGGCCGAACTGCCTAGAGGCGAACTCCCACCGCCAGCCGAACTTCCTGACGGCCGAGCTCCTTGGACTCCAAGCGGCTGGACTTCTTCAGGAGACGGACTCCTCCCAGACGCCCGTTCGGCCATCCGAGCTCCTCCCGGGTTTTCCCTTCAGCCGAACTCTCCTACGACTGCAGCCGAACTCCTTCGGACCCCACGGCCGAACTCCTTCGGACCCACGGCCGAACTCCTCGGACCGACTCGGACCGAACTCCTTCGGGCCCCCAGGCGAGCCCATGCAGCCGAACTCCTTCGGACTTCCCACGGCCGAACTCCTTCGGACCGACCCCAGGCGAGCCCATGCAGCCGAACTCCTTCGGACTTCCCACGGCCGAACTCCTTCGGACCGACCCTAGGCGACCGAACTCCTCAGCGAGCCCTGGCCGAACCAACTAGCAACCGAAGTCCTTCAACTGGCCAAGCCGAGCTTCTTCGGGCCTCTCAGCGGCCGAACTCTACAGACGGCCGACCCTTCAGCCAGACGAACTCCCCCAGCTTCCCCCTGCGGCCGAACTCTGTTACAAGTCCGAACTCCTTGGACCGAACTGTCGCCTGCAGCGAAACCGGACGACGCCTTCCTCTCCGTACCGGACTCCATGCGGCCCACGAACTCGCCGGTATGGCTCCCACGACCTACCGGACGACGCCTTCAACCTCTCCGTACCGGACTCCATGCGGCCCACGGCTCGCCGGTATGGCTCCCACGATCTACCGGACGACGCCTTACCTCTCCGTACCGGACTCCATAGCGGCCCACTGACTCGCCGGTATGGCTCCCACGATCTACCGACGACGCCTTCCTCTCCGTACCAAACTCCATGCTGAACCTCGACGACTCTCTGCCAGCACGCGGCACAGCCGTCACCATCAACTAAGCTCCGCTATAAAAGGACCCCTCCCGACATACTAAGGCTAAGCTCTCTGAACTCTCGACTCTCTAAGCTCTCCTCCACATCTCTAAGCTCCGGAACTCATTCCGAGCACTCCATTACTGTTGGTCGGAAACTAACTTGACCGTCGGAGGGTCCTGCCGGAGCCACCACCCCACCGGTTCCGGACGGGACTTCGTTTTGCAGGTCCCCGGCGGCGCCCAGCGGCCTCGATTGCGGCGACCTCCGGCGGCGACGGATTTCTGCACCAACAGCGACCTCCGGCTTGTGGAATCTCTTCCACCCCAGTCGTAGAAGACCACAATGTGATTGTGAGTCGACATGCCATCTTTCTTGAAAAATAGTTTATTCAAGATAGCGGCATTGGAAAGCAGATTAAGCTTGATGAGAAAGTCTCACAAGTACAACGAGCTAAGGACCAATTGGAACCAAATCAGGTTGAGCCAATAAGAACACTACCTCCTCCACCTCGTAGATCGGAAAGAGTTTTCCATCCCCCTGAGAGATACTTAGGTATTATTTCAGAGGAAGTAGAGAAAATGTTCCTCGTAGGTAATGGTGCTCATGGTGATGATCCCAAAACCTACAACGAGGCGATATCAGATATCGACTCCGAGAAATGGCTAGAGGCAATGCAGTCAGAAATTGACTCGATGCACTCAAACCAAGTCTGGACCTTGGTAGATCCACCAGAAGGTATAGTACCTATTGGGTGTAAATGGATCTTCAAGAGAAAGATTGGTGCAGATGGAAATGTGGAGACATTCAAGGCTAGACTAGTGGCAAAAGGTTATAGTCAATGCGAAGGCATTGACTATCAGGATACCTTTTCCCCAGTGGCTATGCTAAAATCCATCCGCACATTGCTTGCCGTTGCAGCCTATTTCGATTATGAAATATGGCAAATGGACGTGAAAACGGCATTCTTAAATGGATATCTTGAGGAAGATATCTATATGGAACAGCCGCTAGGTTTCACATCCAGTGATACTGATCACAAGGTTTGCAAGCTGCAAAGGTCCATATATGGACTTAAGCAAGCATCTCGGAGCTGGAACACTCATTTCAATGATGTGATCAAAAAGTTTGGTTTCATCAAAAATGAAGAGGAACCATGTGTTTTCAAAAAGGTCAGTGGGAGCGCTGTTGTCTTCCTCGTATTGTACGTGGATGACATCCTCCTTATTGGGAATGATATTCCCATGATGACAACAGTCAAATTATGGTTGTCCAAGGAATTCTCCATGAAAGACCTAGGTGAAGCATCCTTTATTCTAGGAATTAAGGTCTATAGGGATAGACCGAATAGGATGCTAGGACTTTCACAGAAGATGTACATAGAGAAAGTACTAAAGAGGTTTAGTATGGAAAACTCTAAGAGGGGATTAATACCCTTCAGACATGGTATTCATCTTTCCAAGAAGATGTGCCCCAGCACACCTGAGGAAATAGAATGCATGAGCAAGATCCCTTATGCTTCTGCAATAGGGAGCCTCATGTATGCCATGCTATGTACACGACCTGATATAGCCCATGCTGTGAGTGTCACAAGCAGATATCAGTCAAATCCAGGTGAAGAACACTGGACTTCTGTGAAATGTATCCTTAAGTACTTGAGAAGAACTAAGGATATGATGTTGGTCTTTGGTAATGGAGAACTCCAAGTCCAGGGATACACAGACTCGGATTTCATGTCCGATATAGATGATCGAAAGTCGACATCTGGGAGTCTGTTTATGTGCAATGGTGGTGCTGTCAAGAAGTTTGCTGCTGGAGTAATGAAGAGTTCCATAGCCCTTGCTAAGGAGCCGAGGAAATCCAAGCATATTGAGCGGCGATACCACCTCATCCGCGATTACCTCGAGAAGGGTTACGTCGAGGTCAAGAGAGTCAACTCCACAGATAATGTGGCAGACCCACTTACAAAGCCGTTGGACCAACAGAGGATCGAAGCCCACCTTGAGAAGATGGGACTTAGACTTGTAGCCAATTGGCTTTAGGACAAGTGAAAGATTGTTAGATATATGTGCCCTAGAAGCCAGAATTGACTGACACTTGTGAAGGAAAATTCTGATTTCCCAATCCAGGTTCGTTCAGATCTGATTAGATTAAGAGATATATTTCAAAAAAAATTTTCTTTGATCTGTATCAGATTTGAAATATTTTAGATCTGATTCTTATTATTTTAATAAATAAAATAAAATAAGAATAAATTAAATCAAATTTAATTTACCTGATTTGGGTAATCCTATTACCCGTTGATGATCCTGTTTGCAGCGGAAGGTTCTGGATCTAGCCACGCAAGCGCCTGGCCTCTACCGGTATCCACTCGGGCTGGATCTGGAGATCCTCTTCTTCTCTATCACGCCTCCAAAAATCAGATCTGGATCTGATCTGGAGGATCTTCAAAACTCCTTTTGAAGATCAGCAGTCGTCCTTTGCAGCAGCGCAGCCTTCTAGCTTTCAGTCGCCTTTCTTTGATCTGGATTGCACCAACCAAGGTCCAAAACTCCTTTTGGACGTGGAGAGGAGAGGGAGAAGGTGAGTTTGGCATGGAGGAAGAAGGGAGAGGCAGCCTTGGGGCATGGGGTTTCTCTATTCTCATATTATTATCTGAGTTGGGCGCAGGGTCTTATTTATAGACTGTCTGTGATCCAACTTCTCTTCTTCCCAACCAATCACAACTCTTTGTGAAATCAGATCTAAATCTGATTGGTGGAAATAGAGTCCCCTGGATTCCTCCTTAGAGGGCGCCTAAGACCAGTCAAAGTTGGTTCTTAGGAGAACTCTAATTGGAATCCAAAAAGGAGATGGAGTCCTTGTCCAACAAGGACTCCTAGGCGCCTCCAACTTGGGCACACGCCTAGGGTGGCGTGCGCCCTCTTCCTTGCCAGGTTCTGGCAGGGGGACAAGCCCCCACCAGCTCTCCAATAGGTGCATGACATGTGGTCAAAAGTCAAAGTGTCAATGGTCAACATTTGACCAGTCAAAGGTAGACTTTTGACCAAAGTCAAAGAACAAGAAATGGCAGGTGACCAAAAATGGCAGGTAATGTCTTACAAAATAAGACAACCTTTTCTGACTTGGACAACCTCCAGTCAGACCATATGAAGGCCTCTGATTGAGCACAAACTCCTTTGGCTCAGTCAGGACAACTTATTTATGATAGTAAAAGAAGAACGTTAGGTTCAATCGAGTGCTAGCACGATTTTCTTGAACCTAATTGAATCTCATTCAGATCAATTGAACTAGATCAGTTCAATTGATGATCACCAGATTCAAACCCTTGTTTGTGTGACCCAGTTAGGTTCAGTTCTGTATGGTAATGGGATATGTCATGATCTCTATCATCGACATCATCGAAACTCCTTTCGATGGATCAGAACTCTTCTGATTCGAACAGCTAGAATGATCGATCATCTAAATCATTCTAATTGCTCCCAAAATCCACCAGTGACACCTAGCAGTATATGGTGGCAACCCATCAGAGCTGAATGCGAACCTCTTGGTGCAGCTACCTGTGTGATTAAGTTCTTCTATCTTGAGCCCCGATCAGATTAGGGTTAAGGTGAACTCGTCAAACCCTAGTTTCTGTCATATGATGTAATCATTCGATTCGAGTCCGATGTGAAAATCTAAATAGAAACTCTTTCTATTATTTCACTCTGCCATGGCCATGGACTTCTGGACTTGATTCTCATGATTATCATAGGGCTGCTCCTCTACCACCGAGGTAGATAGATTCCATCTTGATGCCATCCAGTTCCTACAATGAACATGCTATAGCCAACATACACCTCAGGGATTCCATATGGCTAGGAGACCGAGTAATGGTGTAGTCAAACTATAACACCCTCAAGGTGAACTGCCGATGCACCTCAGGTCAAAGAACCAGACACACTACTGCAGCATCGAGTCAGTCATTGACGAGAAGGTAGACTCCCTAATGACTACTCGAGGTGGTCACGCTCAGTGCCCTCGTTCTCTAACGAGTACCTATACTCTCGCTCCGGTGTCTCCACACCGTAGACTCAAGACTCATCTACTAAAGAGAAGCGATTGTACACCAACCTTCCGGATCAATCACCATCCTCGTGATGATCCTATGGTCGGGAGCATTTTATGAGTTAATAATGATTATTCATGTCTTAAATTTTCAACTCTTGAAAATATGAATTATCATTACCATTAACTCAAAGGATGTATCACAGACACTAAATACACATATGTGATAGAAAATAACCCATTTTATTGATTATTAGTCAAAATTATAATTTTGCCCCTAGAAGTGTATTACAAGTGTCAGCCAATTCTGGCTTCTAGGGCACATATATCTAACACTTGTAATACACTTCTAGGGGCAAAATTGTAATTTTGACTAAAAGTAATAAATGGGTTATTTTCTATCACATATGTGTATTTAGTGTCTATGATACATCCTTTGAGTTAATGGTAATGATAATTCATATTTTCAAGAGTTGAAAATTTAAGACATGAATAATCATTATTAACTCATAAAATGCTTCCGACCATAGGATCATCACGAGGATGGTGATTGATCCGAAAGGATGGTGTACAATCGCTTCTCTTTAGTAGATGAGTCTTGAGTCTACGGTGTGGAGACACCGGAGCGAGAGTACAGGTACTCGTTAGAGAACGAGGGCACTGAGCGTGACCACCTCGAGTAGTCATTAGGGAGTCTACCTTCTCGTCAATGACTGACTCGATGCTGCAGTAGTGTGTCTGGTTCTTTGACCTGAGGTGCATCGGCAGTTCACCTTGAGGGTGTTATAGTTTGACTACACCATTACTCGGTCTCCTAGCCATATGGAACCCTGAGGTGTATGTTGGCTATAGCATGTTCATTGTAGGAACTGGATTGCATCAAGATGGAATCTATCTACCTCGGTGGTAGAGGAGCAGCCCTATGATAATCATGAGAATCAAGTCCAGAAGTCCATGGCCATGGTAGAGTGAAATAATAGAAAGAGTTTCTATTTAGATTTTCACATTGGACTCGAATCGAATGATTACATCATATGACAGAGACTAGGGTTTGACGAGTTTACCTTAACCCTAATCTGATCGGGGCTCAAGATAGAAGAACTTAATCACACAGGTAGCTGCACCAAGAGGTTCGCATTCAGCTCTGATGGGTTGCCACCATATACTGCTAGGTGTCACTGGTGGATTTTGGGAGCAATTAGAATGATTTAGATGATCGATCATTCTAGCTGTTCGAATCAGAAGAGTTCTGATCCATCGAAAGGAGTTTCGATGATGTCGATGATAGAGATCATGACATATCCCATTACCATACAGAACTGAACCTAACTGGGTCACACAAACAAGGGTTTGAATCTGGTGATCATCAATTGAACTGATCTAGTTCAATTGATCTGAATGAGATTCAATTAGGTTCAAGAAATCGTGCTAGCACTCGATTGAACCTAACGTTCTTCTTTTACTATCATAAATAAGTTGTCCTGACTGAGCCAAAGGAGTTTGTGCTCAATCAGAGGCCTTCATATGGTCTGACTGGAGGTTGTCCAAGTCAGAAAAGGTTGTCTTATTTTGTAAGACATTACCTGCCATTTTTGGTCACCTGCCATTTCTTGTTCTTTGACTTTGGTCAAAAGTCTACCTTTGACTGGTCAAATGTTGACCATTGACACTTTGACTTTTGACCACATGTCACGCACCTATTGGAGAGCTGGTGGGGGCCTTGTCCCCCTGCCAGAACCTGGCAAGGAGGAGGGCGCACGCCACCCTAGGCGTGTGCCCAAGTTGGAGGCGCCTAGGAGTCCTTGTTGGACAAGGACTCCATCTCCTTTTTGGATTCCAATTAGAGTTCTTCTAAGAACCAACTTTGACTGGTCTTAGGCGCCCTCTAAGGAGGAATCCAGGGGACTCTATTCCCACCAATCAGATTTAGATCTGATTTCACAAAGAGTTGTGATTGGTTGGGAAGAAGAGGAGTTGGATCACGCTTAGTCTATAAATAAGATCCTGCGCCCAACTCAGATAAAAAAAAATGTTTGAGAAACCCCACGCCCCAAGACTGCCTCTCCCTTCTTCCTCCACGCCAAACTCACCTTCTCCCTCTCCTCTCCACATCCAAAAGGAGTTTTGGATTCTTGGTTGGTGCGATTCAGATCAAAGAAAGGCGATTGAAAGCTAGAAGGCTGCACTGCTGCAAAGGACGACTGCTGATCTTCAAAAGGAGTTTTGAAGATCCTCCAGATCAGATCCAGATCTGATTTTTAGAGGCGTGATAGAGAAGAAGAGGATCTTCAGATTCAACCCGAGTGGATACCGATAGAGGTCAGGTGCTTGCATGGCTAGATCCAGAACCTTCCGCTGCATACAGGATCATCAACGGATAATTGGATTATCCAAATCAGATAAATTAAATTTGATTTAATTTATTTTTATTTTATTTTATTTATTAAAATAATAAGAATCAGATTTGAAATATTTCAGATCTGATACAGATCAAAGAAAAAAAATTTTTGAACTATATCTCTTGATCTGATCAGATCTGAACGAACCTAGACCGAAAAATCAGAATTTTTCTTCAGAAGGCACATCAGCGCACCAAGCATATTCTGCGTTGCTACCATCTTGTACAAGAGATCGTGAAATGAGGTGATATCGACCTTTAGAAGATTGACGAAAAGAAGAACGTGGCCGACCCATTTACTAAGGCTCTCGAAATCAAAGAGTTCGATAATCATAAATGAAAGATGGATATTCAATACTGTTCTGAGTGTCTTTAGTTTAAGTGGGAGTTGTTGAAAATTATATTCTAAAGTCAATTATCTAGATTGTAGATGATTGAGATAAATATAATTATACTTAAATTATTAATAAATAAAATTATTATTTTGATATTTTCATCACTTTATGTATCTTTCTATAATGTACTCTTCTATGATAAAGTTCTTAGGACTATTTAGACTCGATAAAGGAGGATTTATCATTTAGTTCTTAAACCAGTTTGCGATCAAATGATTCATTGTTATTCAAGACGACAACGTATCGAGTGTAGATCATTATGTGCCATAAGTATTGATTGTCCTCTTAACCAAGAAGTATGAAGATACTGTTATGGCATGTAGGTAAAATGTAGGGATACATTTCACTGAACGTGATCCAACTGCTAAGCTCTCTTCTGCCAAGAGTTACTCATGAGGATATGGGTATATGTATCTCTTAGACCTGTGATCACCATGGTGACATGCAAACAACTCACTGTACTTAGGTACCGGACTATCTGAATTTCTAATTCATTGATGGAAGGCTACTAGGTGCAGTCAAGTACTTAGCTTGTCGGTGCGTGAGTCAAGATGGGATTGACCCCTCCAACTATCGGAGCAAGTGCATCGTTGTATTTTAATTTAGCAAATCCTCGACCAGGGTAGTCCATATGATGGACGCTAAGTTTTGAAATATACTGTGGATGAATTTTAGGATTGGCAGTAAATCCTAAATCGTCCTTTGAGCATCGAGATCAAGGGGATGAATTATACGATAACCATATGCCATAGGTTCGTCGATGTTGCATTGCAATTTTTCAACCTATCCGAACATCGAGTACTATTGCTAGATGATCACATCAATTGATACAGAAAATTAGTTTATATGCTATCGACTTAGGATTCGAACCTATGGAGTCATATACAATAGGAGTTCCTACCTGATTTGATGGCTGATATTGAGTTTCGATAACCTAGGACTCTATGGTTAAGAGTCCCACTAGAATGGAACTCTATGACCAAAAGTTTCATTGGATTGGGACTCTAAGTCCTACTTATTTGGGACTCTTTGATCATGAGCCCTGATGACCTGAGACTCTGTGACCAAGAGTTCTAGTGAACTAGGACTCTGAGTCCTACTTATTTGGAACTCTCTAATAAAGAGTTTCACTAGTTTGAAACACTATGATCATGAGTTCGATTCGTTTGGGACACTGGATTCAAGAGTCTCACTGGTTTGGGACTCTTCAGAAGTTTCATATTGATGGAACTCTATTGACTGGATACCCATCCGATTGAGATTTTATATTTATTGAAGAATTAATTAGCAATTTGATTACTAATTAGCTCAATTTAATTGAGCGATGAGGATTTGATCAAGTCCGATCAAATTGGATTCAATTGGGTTTGACCCGATCAGGTCATGAGATGACCTCATCGCTATGAAAGATTTGATCCTGATTTGATCAGGATCTAGATCTAATTAATTTCTAATTTAATTAAAATTTTATTAGATTTGGTTAAGCCTAAATTAGTTGGATTTAACCTAATCTAATTGGATCTAGATTAATTGGTTTGGTTGAAACCAATTAAGACTAAGTTAAATAAGTTTGAATTTGAACCTTCCTTCTCCCTGTGCCACCCTGCTTTGACTTTTCCACACCCTATCTCACGCACACTTTGGTTTTGCATGAGAATTCTCACACACAGAAGGTATCTACACCCCCTCCTCTTCTGCCTTTGACCTGGTCCAAGTGTTGGATCAGATTGGATTTAAGTTGAATTTTGAATTCAACTTGAATTGGTTGGTTTGGTTGAAACTTCCCAACTCCCTCTCATGCTTATTCATTCACCACACCCCTTGAGAAATGTTACATGATTTTTTTTGTGCATTTTCTAAAGGTGGGCATGCAGAAGGAGAGTCCTTTGCACGTCAAATATCCAGGGGTGGGCATTGGATAGGGATAAGAAGGTTTTTGAATTTGATGTTGGTTGGGAGGTTGAAACAAGTTCAACCTCCAACCCTTATCTCTTTCCACAGGCCTTTTCCATTGTATTTCACATCAATAAATTATGAGAATTTTTGTGCATGTACTAGAAGGGGTCTGAATTCCATGATAAAAATTTTAATATGATTGGGCATTAGTTTTGGGCAAGAAAAATCTTGGAGTGAAGGTGAGCAGGGTCTTGCAGCACTTTATTTTTTCCTCATGCCTCTCTTCTCTTTTGATTTTCACCTCTAAGGATACCCAATTTTTAGATATGATCTAAATAGAATTTATAGATCTAAAAGTAATCTTTTCATAAAAACTTATTTCATAAAAAAACTCCACACAGAGAGGGCATGATAAGGTTTTCAGTATGTCAGGGCTTTTGGGCCGAGTGAAACCCTAGATTTAAGTATATAGATTTGGATGGAGAGATCGAGTGCTGTAAGCATCGGATTGCCACCAAATTTTGTACACCTTTTCATCATCTTTCAGTATTTGTAATCTAATTTTTTAGAGTATCTAAAAAATTAAAAAATAGACAATCAATCGGATCGATCGTGATCAGCCATCGAAGGCTCCGAGGAAGAGCTAGCACTCTAGTGGGGTTGATCAGGATCAAGAGCTCCGTATGGACCAACCATAGAGGTCGGACAAGTGTGCGACTGTAGCACGATGCTAGAGCCTATTTCAATGGATTCAAATCATAAAAATCAACTACCCGCACATAGATATCGAGTTCTGAACTTATATCAGTCAGCAAATATGATTTACTGATCAATTGCATTTTATTTTTCTATTACATATTACCATGTCTAGATTCTGAGTAGGATAATTGATTAGATTAATGCATGCTATAGAATTAATATTAGATTAATTTTAATTTTTACTATATTTTATTCAAAAAAAGTTTTCGAAAAGCATGCCCTAAATCCTGCTCAATTTCCTTCAGTTAATTGATCGATTAATTGACTCTTAAGAGTTAAATGAGCCAATCACCTTGCAGGGTTTGAGAGGTTGGGAGAATGTTAATGTTTCGAAATAGGTAAAGATGACATGACACTCATGTTGGTGAGTTGGAATGTAGTAGCACTTTCGCATTAAATCATCCAGGACTTGTTTGGTTCATAGGAAGTGTAGAGGGGAAGAGACAACTCCTAAAAAGTAGAGTAAAAGCATTTTGTTTGGTTGGAGTTTTAACAGAAAAGAGAATAGAAAAGGCTCTTTCTATGAGAAGTCACTTTTCATATTTCATAGGAAGTAGAAATCTATGAAGGATGTGGGTTTTGGCACTTTCCATGGGATGGAAAGTGGTGATACTTTTTTCTTTCCTAAAACATCCTTTTAAAATCTATGACTAAGATTTTATAAAATATCATGGATGGTTAGGATGAAATACTGAATAGTGATAATATAATATTATGTTAATATTATCATATTATTTATATAAATATAATATTACTATTAATATTAATACTTAATATTTATTATGTTATATTTTAATATTTATGTTAACATAATATTCTTATTAATATTAGTATACTATTTATATTAATATATCAATATTTCTATTAATATTATATTATATTTATTAAGATATTAATAAATTTATTATATTAAAATATTAATATTAGATTAATATAATATAATATATATTAGTATTATATTAATATATAAATTATTATGATCTAATATTATATTATAATATATTAATATTATTTTTATATTAATATAAATATAATAATATTATTTATATAAAGTTTAGGAGTAAAAATGTATGGTATTATATCCATATATATAAATTCTTGAAAATACTATTTAAATATTATCCTTATAAATATTAATATAATTTTATATAAATATTATCCTAATATTTATATTAATATAAATAATATAATATTATAATATATTGATTATTATTTTAATATTTATATTAATTTAATATTTTTATTAATATTAATATAGTATATATATTCATATTCATATTAATATAATACTATATTTAATATTATATTATATCTATTTTAATAATATTAAGATATTAGTATTATATAAATATAATATTAATACATATATTAGTATTATATTAATATAATAAATTATTATTATCTAAATATTATAATATATTAATATTATATTTATATGAATATAAATATAATATTATTATTTATATATAATAGATATTTTATACGATTTTTTCAAAAAGATGGATATTCAACCAAGCATAAGTCACTATGAAATAAGTCATTTTTCATGGTCAATCAAATATGCCAAAATTAACTTTCTGAAAAATCAGTTCTCAGCTTTCTGCAAAGAAAAGTTCTTTATGTGAGCCAAACGAGTCCCCAATCTTTTTTGGCTTTTCGAGACAACCAAGAATAACAGTACAAGGTGCATTCATAGGTTTTCCATCTTAGCCAAGAGTTTGCCCAGAGAAATTACTTTCTATCAAATATCGATACCAAATACTTGCTTACATAATGCAGATAAAGTGTTGCTAGTTATTATATTGGTAGATATTAAATGATGATATACTATCTCCTAAAATATTAGCCAATTCAATATCTGGACCAGCCAAGTCTTTTAACTTCACTAATTAATCATTTGATTAGTTAAATATTAAAACCAATGTCTAAAATTATATTTTATCTTGTCTCTAGTGTAGCAGCCAATATTTTAGTATCTTGACCATGACATATTACTTAGGCATTGGATAACTTGATTCATTGTCGTACATAAGGTCTGACTATTAAAATAATGAGCAAAAATTTCATTTTAACACACACACATATATATATATATGTGTGTGTGTGTTATAATTTTAAAAAATATCTATATCCATATCATTATAATACAAATTAATTTGATCTTTCTTGAATATTTTCAAATTTTAAAAATATTATCTCGGTCTTCTAAGAATAATTTATACAAATATCTTTTTAATGAGCATTGAAAAAAGAAACTATTTATGAGTACATTGTCATATCAATTATTGTAGTTATTGACATTTCTTTACAAGTCTCCCTGTAGGGTTTTGAGCAAAAGATTCAATCTCAAGTGACAAGCTATATATATATATATATATAGCACAATAATTCATGACCCAATCGGTCTAGTGCCAGGCATGGAAATTTTAGTATTGATACATACGGTTCAGATGTATCCATGCCATGACGCTTAAAAAGGAAGGCCGGTGATCCGAAACCTTACAATCCGGGTCTTGCCTGAGTCTAGCAGTAGCTTGTGAGCTACTGTAATTCATTTGCATCTCTGTAACTATTTTTGCCGACGCGCATGATGCCTTCCCTCCACGTCGCGTCGAAGAAGCGTTCTTTCCTCAGTCGTGTCGCGCTTCTTCTCTCCAAAGCAACGAACACAAGCAAAGGGGAAAGTGTAGGGTTTGGAGGATCGAAGGATTAGGGTTTAGAGTGGCAGAGGAAGGAGAGATTGAGAGAACGATAGGAGAGAAATCAGGGTTTCCACCACTGCTGGATGATTTGTGCCGGAGATGTTCCTCGTTTTCATACAGAAATCCTTCAGTCTTAAATTTATCTTACAAATTAAGACAATCCTTTTCTGACCTGGACAAGCTCCAGTCAGATCAAGTAAAGGTACCTGAGTGAGCACAAATACATTTGGCTCAGTCGAGACAACTTTGAATGATAATAAAAGGAGAATGTTAGGTTCAATCGTGTGCTAGCATGATTTTCTTGAACCTAATTGAATCAAATTCAAATCAATTGAAATAGGTTAATCCAATTGATGATATCCAGATTCAAACCCTTATTTATATGACCCAGTTAGATTCAATTCTGTATGGTAATGGGATATATCATAATCTCCATCATTGACATCATCGAAACTCCTTTCGATAGATCAGAACTCTTCTGATTCAGACAACTGGAATGATCGATCATCTAAATTATTCTAATTGCTCCCAAAATCCACCAATGACACCTAGCAGTATATGGTGGCAACCCATCAAAACTGAAAATGAACCTCTCGGTGCAGCTACTTGTATGATTAAGTTCTTCTATCTTGAGCCTCGATCATATTAGGATTAAGATGAACTCATCAAATTCTAATTTCTATCATATGATTTAATCATTTGATTCAAGTCCGATGTAAAAACCTTAATAGAAACTCTTTTCTATTATTTCACTCTTTGCCATGATCATGGGCTTATAGACTTGATTCTCATGATCATCATAGGGCTGCTCCTCATCCACTAAGGTAGATAGATTTCCTCTTGGTGCAATCCAATTTCTACAATGAACATGCTATGGCCAACATACACCTCAGGATTTTGAATGGCTAGGAGACTGAGTCATAGTGTAGTCAAACTATAATACCCTCAAGGTGAACTGTCGATGCACCTCAGATCAAAGAATCAAACACACCACTGCAGCTTCGAGTCAGTCATCAACGAAAAGGTAGACTTCCTTATGACTGCTTGAGGTGGTCACGCTCAGTGCTCTCATTCTCTAACGAGTATCTGTACTCTCGCTCCGATGTTTCTACACCGTAGACTTAAGATTCATCTACTATAAAGAAACAATTGTACACTAACCTTTCGGATCAATCACCATCCTCATGACGATCCTACGGTTAGGAGCATTTTATGAGTTAATAAATAAAAATTCATGTCTTAAATTTTTAACTCTTGAAAATATGAATTATCATTATCATTAACTCAAAGAATGTATCACAGACACTAATATACATTTATGATAGAAAATAACTTATTTTATTATTTATAGTTAAAATTATAATTTTGCCTCTAGAAGTGTATTATAAGTGTCGGTCAATTCTGACTTCTAGGGCACACATATCTAACAAACTTCCACTTGACCTAAAGCCAATTGGCTACAAATCTAAGTCCCATCTTCTCAAGGTGGGCTTCGATCTTTTGTTGGCCCAACGACTTTGTAAGCGAGTCTACCGTATTGTCTGCAGAGTTGACTCTCTTGACCTCAACGTAACCCTTCTTGAGGTAATCGAGGATGAGATGGTATCATCGCTCGATATGCTTGGATTTCTGGTGAGACCTCAATTTTAGAAGAAATTCTATTCAGTAAGTATATTGTAGTTAACAAATAGTATCCCCAAAGAAAATTAGAGAGATCTGTGAAGCTCATCATGGATCGGATCAAATCTAATAGGATCCGATTCCTCCGTTCTAAAATTTTGTTGAGTTGGGATATTCCAGATGGAGTCCATTGAGAGACTATGTCATTTTTCTTGAGATGGTTCAAGAATTTTCGACTAAGATATTCACTTCCTCGATCTGATCGAAGAATCTTAATGGGTTTTTCTGCTTGCTTTTCTACTTCATGTCTGAATTCTTTAAACTTTTCAAAAACTTCAAACTTGTATCTCATAAGATACACATATCCATACCTAAATAAATCATCGGTAAAGATTATGAAGTAGACAAAATTGCTTCTAACCGGCACATCAAATGGGCCGCACACATCAGTATGTACTAAGACAAGAAGATCCATGGTCCTTTCCTCATGTCCTACAAAAAGAAGCTTAGTCATTTTGCCATGAAGATAAGATTCACAAATTGGATATGACTCCAAAATCAATGGACTCAATAGCCCAGTTTTCTCCAATTTATTAATCCTATCTTCTGCTATACGATCTAATTTTAGGTGCCATAGATATCTATCGTTTGGACTATCCCTAGATCGTTTCATGGTATTCACATATTACTCGATATTAAAAATAGGTACATCAATATGTAGTTGATAAAGACCGTTAATAAGGAAACCACCTGCAATTTTATTTCTTTCATAAAGAATGTTACAATGGTCCTTAAGAAAACTAATTACAAAGCCTTCTAATGCAAGACAAGAAACAAAAATCAAATTCCTGCTTGCTGCGGGCACATAATAACAGTCTTTTAATACTAAATCTAAATCAGATGGTAGTCAAAAAGGGTATGTTTCCATGACCACGGTAGCAATTCTTGCTCCATTTTCGACGTGCAGGATCATCTCACCATCTCTCAGCCTCCTGCTTGTTAGATATGTGTGCCCTAGAAGCCAGAATTGGCTGACACTTGTAATACACTTCCAAGGGTAAAATTATAATTTTGACTATAAATAATAAAATAGATTATTTTTTATCACATATGTATATTTAGTGTCTGTGATACATTTTCTTGAGTTAATAGTAATGATAATTCTTATTTTTAAGAGTTGAAAATTTAAGACAAAAATTTTCATTATTAACTCATAAAATGCTTCTGACTGTAGGATCATCATGAGGATGATGATTGATTCAGATGGTTAGTGTACAATCGCTTTTTTATAGTAGATGAGTCTTGAATCTACGATGTAGAGATATCAGAGCGAGAGTACAGATACTCATTAAAGAACGAGGGTACTGAGCGTGATCACCTCGAGTAGTCATAAGAAAGTCTATCTTTTCATCGATGACTGACTCAATGCTGCAGCGGTGTGTCTGATTCTTTGATCTAAGGTGCATCGATAGTTCACCTTGAGGGTGTTATAGTTTGACTACACCATGACTCGATCTTCTAGCCATTCGAAATTCTGAGGTGTATGTTGGCTATAGCATGTTCATTGTAGGAATTGGATTGCACCAAGATGGAATCTATCTACCTCGATGGATGAAGAGCTGTCCTATGATAATCATGAGAATCAAGTCCATAAGCCCATGGCCATGGCAGAATGTGAAATAATAGAAAAAGTTTCTATTAAGATTTTCACATTGGACTTGAATCGAATGATTAAATCATATGATAGAAATTAGGGTTTGACGAGTTCACCTTAACCCTAATCTGATCGGGGCTCAAGATAGAAGAACTTAATCACACAAGTAGCTGCACCGAGAGGTTCATTTTTAGTTTTGATGGATTGCCACCATATACTGCTAGGTGTCACTGGTGGATTTTGGGAGCAATTAGAATGATTTTAGATGATCGATCATTCTAGTTGTCTGAATCAGAAGAGTTCTGATCCATCGAAAGGAGTTTCGATGATGTCGATGATAGAGATCATGACATATCCCATTACCATACAGAACTGAACCTAACTGGGTCACACAAACAAGAGTTTGGATCTAGATATCATCAATTGGACTAACCCAGTTCAATTGATTTGAATAAGATTTAATTAGGTTCAAGAAAATCGTGCTAACACATGATTGAGCCTAACATTCTTCTTTTTTTATCATTAAAAATTGTCTCGACTGAGCCAAATGAGTTTATGCTTACTCAGGTACCTTTACCTAGTCTAACTAAAACTTGTCTAAGTCAGAAAAGAATTATCTTAATTTATGAGATAAATTTGAGACAATACCTACCATTTTTCGTCATCTGCTAATTCTTGTACTTTGACTTGGTCAAATATTGACCTTTGACCCTTAGACATCTGCCTATATGTCACGCACTTATTGGAGAGTAGATAGGGGCTTATCCTCTCTCTGCAAATTGGAAAGAAAGAGGATGCACGCCATCCTAGGATAGGGATGCTAGAGTTCCATACGGATGGGACTCCAGGTTGCTTGTTGGATTCAAACTAGGTGACCCTCATCTATAGACTTTGACCAGTCTTAGGCACCACCTTAGGATGAATTCGTGGGTTTCTCATTCCACCAATCAGATTTAGATCTATTCCCCACCAATCAGATTTAGATCTAATTTGAACAAAGCAGTTGTGATTGACCGGAGTGAATGCAGCACTAGTATGGCGCAATAGAGTCTATAAATAGATCCTATCTGCGCCCACTTTTAATACTTCTCTCCTAGCCACGCCCCAAGGCTGCCCCTCTCTCTTCTCTATGCCAACATCTGGCCCTCTCTCTCCTCCCCACGCCCAAGAAAGTTGGGTTCTTTAGATTCTCAGATCAAAAAAAGGCTGACGAAAAAGGAAGAAGGCAGCACTGCTGCAGTAACGACTGGCTGATCTTCAAGAAGGTAGTTTTGAAGATCCTCCAGATCAGATCCAGATCTAATTTTTGAAAAAAAAAAAGAGAAGAAGAGGATCTCTAGATCCAGCCCAAGTGGATATCGGTAGAGGCCAGGCGCTTGCGTGGCTAGATCCAGAACCTTCAGCTGCTACCGCAGGATCATCAACGGGATAATCGGATTACCCAAAATCAAGATAAAATTAAATTTAGATTTAATTTAATTTTATTTTTTAATCATCAGATTAATAAATCAGATCTGAAAAAATATCAGATCTGATCTGGATCTGAGAGAAAAATTTTTAAAATATATCTCTTCGATTCAATCAGATCTGAACAAACCTAATTCGAAAATTCAGGAATTTCTCTTCAACTGGTATCAGAGCCAGGTTCTTATTAAACTAATTTAGATCTGATTTTAATTAGTGATTTTAGATGTCACATGAGATGTGATCAGATCTAAAATCAAAAAATAAAAAAAATTAAAATTAAATTAATTTGGATCTAAGATTAGGAAGATATGCATGACTAGTTCTAGGAATAGAATAGTTCTATAGAATAGTCTTAGTATAATCATATTTTTTTATTTGATTAAATATAATTTTTAGATCTATTTATTTACTATTTTTTGATATTATAAATATTATAATAACATCTAAAAAATAAAAAATAAAATAAATTTAATTTTAATATCATATGAGATATGATTGATGCATGTCTAGACTAGTTGTAGAATAGTTCTACATAATAGGTCTAGATTAGAATTTTATTTTGATTAGATCAATTTAAATCTAATTTTTTAGATTATTATGAGATAATTTAGATCTAAAAAAAAATATGCATGATTCGATACATGAGATGTATGCAAAATATGCCATTTTAGATCTAGATTTTGTATATGAGATATATGATATAGATCTAAATATTGTTTTGTAGTATTGCATGTTCCTGATTAAGGCGTTCCTCTTGGCCGTCCGGTCATAAGAATGAAGAAGGGTTTAAAGGCCCTCTCTTCCCATTCGATGGGGTGTTCTTATGATGTGTAGGGGTGCTGCGTGTTCGTCCTTAATCAGAAATTCCAAAACTTACTTTCTGCAAAACCCTAGATCCTGAAACCCTAGGATTTATTGTGCATATTTTGTTTATGAACCCTACTTAATTAAGAATTAAGATTATGGAAATATCAATTAGGTCTAAAATTGAGAATTTCAGATCTAAGACATATTCATAATACTGGGTTCGGGGCTTGGGGTAGCTCAATTAGGTCTAAGCGGTTGATCAAACCGAATCAAGAGTTGGTTAGATGGGATCAACAATGCTTAAATTGACCAGCCTAATAGGATTAAGTCTGGGTCAAGATCGAGATCGAGTCATCGATCAAGCAAGACCTAATTAGGCTCAGAGGTTAGAGTCTGGATTGTAGGCTAACCCAATTGGTTCTGGCTCAACAATTTGGTGTCTAAGGTAAGTTTGGCACATACGACCGACTGGTTTTTAATTGGAAGCTACTCGACTCTGAATGCATTCTTGTACGAGTTAATGGCATATTCCTTCCACCGATCTCACTTACCTGGCCATATCTGTTGACACAGTTCTGATCTGAGGTGGTCAATAATCCGAGCTAACCCATGCCACTAGGTTAGTCATAATTGTTATGACTATGACAAGTCTAGTTTAATGAGACCTGAATCAATTCTCCCTAAGAAAAGATTAAGTCTGAGGTCTTCCACCATTGTAGACGTGCGGGCCCTTCCCGGGGTTGATTGTTCTCGGCTGGATACAGTGGCTCAGTTGCACCGGGAAGATGCAACCATGTCTATTAGGCATTGGATGCTATGGGCTGGAGGATGAGTTGGGCTCAATATTTTGGATACGGTGAGAGACTCAATTAGGAATCCAGTCTATGCAAATGGTGGGTCTGACTTAACTAAGGAGTGGATCAATATTTCGGATACGGTGAGATTCATGAATTAGAGACCAAGTTTGGGTGCACCATGATTAGAGAATCATTGAACAAGAGTTGTTCACTCATTGGCTAACCCATCACCAATAACTGTTAGGTGAGGTGATGAGTCAGTTGGTGAGACCGCACCACCCACTAGAAATCATTAATCATGGAGATTTTTGCATCTCTACAGAGGGAGTGTAGGGATCCGAGAAAATAGTGGGAGCTAATTTGTTTAAAAATAAAATTCTAAATAAATTGGTCAAGTCAAAATTACAATATCTAACTAGAATCTTTGACTCTCTACAGAAAAATGTCTGCGTCCAACCCATTGGCACGTATCCTGGACACACATAGACTGACTGGACCCAATTATAAAGATTGGCTCAGGAACTACAAAATAGTTTTGGGTTTCGAGAAGTTAACCCATGTACTGGACCAGGACCCTCCCACCTTACCAGCCCGTCCATCTATTGAACAGAGAGCGTCTCTGGAAAAATGGATAGACGAAGATAATAAGGCCAGATATTACATGTTGGGCTCGATGTCTGATGAGCTCCAGCGCCAACATGAAGATATCGGGACTGCTCGCCAAATGTTGGCTCACCTGCAGGAGATGTTTGGTGAACAGAGTCGCGCAGCCAAAGTATCAAGTCACGAAATGACTTTTTTAAGGCTAAGATGCGTGATGGGCAGTCAGTCCAAGATCACTGTCTGACAATGATCAAGGAGGACATGGAAGAGCTTGAGAAGCTCGGTGTGAAGTTAGACTTGGACCTGCAGAACGATGATATTATTCTGCAATCCTTGACTGATGCATATGGGCAATTCATCATGAATTACCACATGCATAAACTTCAAAATTCCTTGGCCGAATTAATGAATATGCTGGTTACCGCTGAGCTTTCTATGAAAGGTTCTAAAGGCTCAGTTCTTGCTATGGAACGGAACTTCTTCCAAAAGAAAGTCTTATGGAAAGAAAAAGAAGTCTAAGAAAAAGCAAAAGTGGAAGAAAAAGAAGAAGAAGGATAGAGCCGAAGAAGAAAGCCGGAAAGAAAAGTGTTTCCATTGCAACAGCGACGGCCATTGGAAGCGGAACTGCCCTACTTACCTGGCCACCCTGAAGAACAAGAAGGAAGGTCCTTCTGGAGGTATGCTCGTTATTGAGTCTAACCTTACGGATTTTCTTCTGCATCCAGTTGGGTGCTTGACTCTGGTTCTAGTGCTCATCTGTGCACTTCCATGCAGGGTCTTGAGGATAGCAGGAGGCTGAGGGATGGAGACATGATCCTACGCATCGTCGGTAATGGAGCAAGAGTTGCTGCAGTAGCCGTGGGAACATACCCTCTTCGATTACCATCTGGTTTAGACTTAGTTTTGAAAGACTGTTATTATGTGCCTGCAGCTAGCAGGAATTTGATTTCTGTTTCATGCTTAGCACAAGAAGGCTATGTGATTACCTTCTTTAAGGACCATTGTAACATTCTTTATGAAAGAAATAAAATTGCAAATGGTTTCCTTATTAATGGTCTTTATCAGCTACATATTGATGTACCTGTTCTAACTATCGAGCAAAACGTGAATGCCAAACGACCTAGGGATAGTCCAAATGATAGATATCTATGGCACCTGAGATTAGGTCATATAGCAGAAGATAGGATCAACAAATTGGAGAAAAATGGGCTATTGAGTCCATTGACTTTCGAGTCATATCCAACTTGTGAATCTTGTCTTCAAGGCAAAATGACTAAACTCCCTTTTGTTGGACATGGGGAGAGGGCCCACAGATCTCCTTGCCCTAGTACATACTGATGTGTGCGGCCCATTTGATGTGCCGGCTAGAGGCAATTTTGTCTACTTCATTACCTTTACCGATGATCTGTCTAGGTATGGGTATGTGTATCTTATGAGACACAAGTCTGAAGCTTTTGAAAAGTTCAAAGAATTCAGACATGAAGTAGAAAAACAAACTGAAAAACCCATTAAGGTTCTTCGATCAGATCGAGGAGGTGAATACCTTAGCCGGGAATTCCTAGACTATCTAAAGAAAAATGGCATAGTCTCTCAATGGACTCCACCAGGAACACCTCAACTCAACGGGGTTTCAGAATGGAGAAATCGGACTCTATTGGATATGGTTCGATCCATGATGAGCTTCACAGACCTCCCTGATTTTCTTTGGGGACACTCATTGTTAACTTCAATTTATCTACTGAATAGGGTTCCCTCTAAAACCGTTCCTACCACACCGTATGAGATATGGCACGGTAAGAAACCAAGTCTGAGTCATCTCAGAATTTGGGGTTGTCCGGCTCATGTCAAAAGACAACAAGCGGACAAGTTAGAGTTTAGGTCCTTTAGAGCTAGATTCATAGGATATCCTAAAGAGTCATTAGGATACTATTTCTACATTCCAGAAGACCACAATGTGATTGTGAGTCGACATGCCATCTTTCTTGAAAAATAGTTTATTCAAGATAGCGGCATTGGAAAGCAGATCAAGCTTGATGAGAAAGTCTCACAAGTACAACGAGCTAAGGACCAATTGGAACCAAATCAGGTTGAGCCAATAAGAACACTACCTCCTCCACCTCGTAGATCGGAAAAGAGTTTTCCATCCCCCTGAGAGATACTTAGGTATTATTTCAGAGGAAGTAGAGAAAATGTTCCTCGTAGGTAATGGTGCTCATGGTGATGATCCCAAAACCTACAACGAGGCGATATCAGATATCGACTCCGAGAAATGGCTAGAGGCAATGCAGTCAGAAATTGACTCGATGCACTCAAACCAAGTCTGGACCTTGGTAGATCCACCAGAAGGTATAGTACCTATTGGGTGTAAATGGATCTTCAAGAGAAAGATTGGTGCAGATGGGAATGTGGAGACATTCAAGGCTAGACTAGTGGCAAAAGGTTATAGTCAATGCGAAGGCATTGACTATCAGGATACCTTTTCCCCAGTGGCTATGCTAAAATCCATCCGCACATTGCTTGCCGTTGCAGCCTATTTCGATTATGAAATATGGCAAATGGACGTGAAAATGGCATTCTTAAATGGATATCTTGAGGAAGATATCTATATGGAACAGCCGCTAGGTTTCACATCCAGTGATACTGATCACAAGGTTTGCAAGCTGCAAAGGTCCATATATGGACTTAAGCAAGCATCTCGGAGCTGGAACACTCGTTTCAATGATGTGATCAAAAAAGTTTGGTTTCATCAAAAATGAAGAGGAACCATGTGTTTTCAAAAAGGTCAGTGGGAGCGCTGTTGTCTTCCTCGTATTGTACGTGGATGACATCCTCCTTATTGGGAATGATATTCCCATGATGACAACAGTCAAATTATGGTTGTCCAAGGAATTCTCCATGAAAGACCTAGGTGAAGCATCCTTTATTCTAGGAATTAAGGTCTATATAGGGATAGACCGAATAGGATGCTAGGACTTTCACAGAAGATGTACATAGAGAAAGTACTAAAGAGGTTTAGTATGGAAAACTCTAAGAGGGGATTAATACCCTTCAGACATGGTATTCATCTTTCCAAGAAGATGTGCCCTAGCACACCTGAGGAAATAGAATGCATGAGCAAGATCCCTTATGCTTCTGCAATAGGGAGCCTCATGTATGCCATGCTATGTACACGACCTGATATAGCCCATGCTGTGAGTGTCACAAGCAGATATCAGTCAAATCCAGGTGAAGAACACTGGACTTCTGTGAAATGTATCCTTAAGTACTTGAGAAGAAC
>QRFJ01003931.1:29579-99521 GCA_006176705.1 Cocos nucifera
CAGGTTGCTTGTTGGATTCAAACTAGGTGACCCTCATCTATAGACTTTGACCAGTCTTAGGCACCACCTTAGGATGAATTCGTGGGTTTCTCATTCCACCAATCAGATTTAGATCTAATTGAACGAAGCAATGTGATTGACCGGAGTGATGCAGCACTATATGGCGCAATAGAGTCTATAAATAGATCCTATCTGCGCCCACTTTTAATACTTCTCTCCTAGCCACGCCCCAAGGCTGCCCCTCTCTCTTCTCTATGCCAACATCTGGCCCTCTCTCTCCTCCCCACGCCCAAGAAAGTTGGGTTCTTTAGATTCTCAGGCAAAAAAAGGCTGACGAAAAAGGAAGAAGGCAGCACTGCTGCAGTAACGATGGATGATCTTCAGAAGGTATTTTGAAGATCCTTCAAATCAAATCCAGATCTAATTTTTGAAAAAAAAAAAGAGAAGGAGAAGATCTCTAGATCCAGCCCAAGTGGATATCGGTAGAAGTCAGACGCTTGTGTGGCTAGATCCAGAACCTCAGAGCTACCGCAGGATCTTCAACGGATAATCGGATTACCCAAAATCAAGATAAAATTAATTTAGAATTAATTTAATTTTATTTTCTTAATCATCAGATTATAAATCAGATCTGAAAAAATATCAGATCTGATCTGGATCTGAGAGAAAAATTTTTAAAATATACCTCTCGATTCAATCAGATCTAAACAAACCTAATTCGAAAATTCAGAATTTCTCTTCAACCGGTATCAAAGCCAGGCTCTTATTAAACTAATTTAGATCTGATTAATTAGTGATTTTAGATATCACATGAGATGTGATTAGATCTGAAATCAAAAAATAAAAAAAATTAAAATTAATTAATCTAGATCTAATATGTATAAGATACATAACTAGACTAGGAATAGAATTATTCTATGTGTAGTCTAGTATAATCATATTTTTTATTTGATTAAATATAATTTTTAGATCTATTTATTTTTTATTTTTTGATATTATAAATATTATAATCTGATCTAAAAATAAAAAATAAAATAAAATTAATTTATTCATATGAGATATGATAGTTGCATGTTTAGACTAGTTGTAGAATAGTTCTGCAAATAGGTCTAGATTAAATTTTATTTGATAAGATCAAATTTAAATTTAATTTTTTAGATGATTATGAGATAATTTAGATCTAAAAAATATGCATGCATGATATATGTGATATATACAAAACATGTTTTAATTAGATCTTTTATATGAGATATATGCTTAGATCTAATTTTTTTTATAGATTAGTTGTATTTCTGATTAAGGCGTTCCCCTTGGCCGTCCGATCATAAGAATAAAGTAGGACTTAAAGACCCTCTCCTCCCATTCGATGGGATGTTCTTATGATGTGTAGGGGTGCTATGCGTTCGTCCTTAATCAAAAATTAAAAAACTTACTTTCTGCAAAATCTTGGATCCTGAAATTCTAGGATCTTATTTACATGTTTATGAACTCTAACTTAATTAAGAATTAAGTTTATGAAATATCAATTAGATCTAAAATTGAGAATTTCAGATCTAAGACATATTCATAAAACTGGGTTCGAGCATGGATAGCTCAATTAGATCTAACAGTTGATCAAACTGAATCAAGAGTCGGTTAGATGGGATCAACAATGCTTAAATTGACCAGCCTAATAGAATTAAGTTTGGGTTAAGATTGAGTGATGTGAGTGATCGATTAAGTTAAGATCTAATTAGGCTCAAAGGTTAGAGTCTGGATTGTAGGCTAACCCGATTGGTTTTATCTCAACAATTTGGTGTCTAAGGTAAGTCTGGCAGATACGATCGACTGGATTTTTAATTGAGAGCTACTCGACTCGAATGCGTTCTTATCGAGTTAATGGCATATCCCTTCCACCGATCTCACTTACCTGGCCATGTTTGTTGACTCAGTTCTGATCTGAGGTGGTCAATAATCCAAGCTAACCCATGCCACTAGGTTAGTCATAATAGTTATGACTATGTCAAGTCTAGTTTAATGAGACCTAAATCAAATCTCCCTAAGAAAAGATTAAGTCATGGTCTTCCACCATTGTAGATGTGCGGACCCTTTCCGGGGTTGATTGTTCTTAGCTGGTTACAGTGGCTCAGTTGCACCAGGAAGATGCAACCATGTCTATTAGGCATTGAATGCTACAGGCTGGAGGATGAATTGGGCTCAATATTTTGGATACGGTGAGAGATCCAATTAGGAATCCAATCTATGCAAATGGTGGGTCTGACTTAACTAAGGAGTGGATCAATATTTCGGAAACATGGTGAGATTCATGAATTAGAGACCAAGTTTGGGTGCACCATGATTAGAGAATCATTGAATAAGAGTTGTTCACTCATTGGCTAACCCATCACCAATAACTGTTAGGTGAGGTGATGAGTCAGTTGATGGGACCGCACCATCCACTAGAAATCAATAATCATGGAGAATTTTACATCTCTATAGAGGGAGTGTAGAGATCTGAGAAAATAATGAAAGCTAATTTATTTTAAAATAAAATCTCTAAATAAATTGGTTAAGTCTTAATTATAATATCTAACTAGAAACTTTGACCCTCTACAGAAAAATATCTGCATCCAACCCACTAGCATGAATCTTAGACACCCATAGACTGACCGGACCAAATTATAAGGATTGACTTCGAAACTTCAAAATCGTTTTGGGTTTCGAGAAGTTAACTCATGTATTGGACCAAGACCCTCCCATCTTACTAACTCGTCCATCTGTTGAACAGAGAGCATCTCTGGATAAATGGATTGACGAAGATAATAAGACTAGATACTACATGTTGGACTCGATGTCTAATGAGCTTCAGCGCCAACATGAAGATATCAGGACTGCTCGCCGAATATTGGCTCACCTACGGAAGATGTTTGGTGAACAGAGTCGTGCAGCCAAGTATCAAATCACTAAACGACTGTTTAAGGCTAAGATGCGCGAAGGGCAGTCAGTCCAAGATCATTATCTGATGATGATCAAAAATTTAGAAGAGCTTGAGAAGCTCGGAGTGAGGTTAGACTTGGATCTGCAAAATGATATAATTCTACAATCCTTGGCTGATGCGTATGGGCAGTTCATCATGAACCATCATATGCATAAACTTCAAAATTCCTTGACTGAACTTATGAACATGCTGGTTACCGCTGAGCTTTCCATGAAAGATTCTAAAAGCTCAGTATTTGCTATGGAACGAACTTCTTTCAAGAGAAAGTCTTTTGGAAAGAAGAAGAAGTCTACGAAAAAGTAAAAGATGGAAGAAGGAAAGAAGAAAAAGATAGAGCTGAAAAAGAAAGCCGTTGATAAAGAAAAGTGTTTCCATTGCAACAATGATAGCCACTGAAAGCGGAACTGCCCTACATACCTAGCCACCCTAAAGAAGAAGGAGGCAGGTTCCTCTAGAGGTATGCTCGTTATTGAGTCTAACCTTACGATTTTTTCTACATCCAGTTGGATACTTGACTCTGGTTCTAATGCTCATTTATGCACTTCTATGTAGGATCTTGAGGATAGCAGGAGGCTGAGGGATGGTGAGATGATCCTGCACGTTGAAAATGGAGCAAAAATTGCTGCTATGGTCGTGGGAACATACCCTCTTCGACTACCATCTGGTTTAGACTTAGATATTAAAAGACTGTTATTATGTACCTACAGCAAGCAGGAATTTGATTTCTATTTTTTGCCTTGCATTAGAAGGCTATGTAATTAGTTTTCTTAAGGACCATTGTAATATTCTTTATGAAAGAAATAAAATTGCAAATGATTTTCTTATTAACGGTCTTTATCAGTTACATGTTAATATATCTATTTTTAATTTTGAGCAAAATATGAATAACATAAAATCAAAACGTCCTAGGGATAGTCCTGATGATAGGTATCTATGGCACCTAAGATTAGGTCATATAGCAGAAGATAGGATTAACAAATTGAAAAAAATTGAGCTATTGAGTCCGTTGACTTTTGTATCATATTCAATTTGTGAATCCTATCTTCATGGCAAAATGACTAAACTCCCTTTTGTAGGATATGAGAAAAGGGCCATGGATCTTCTTGTACTAATACATACAGATGTATGCGGCCCATTTGATGTGCCGACTAGAGGCAACTTTGTCTACTTCATAACCTTTACCGATGATTTATCTAGGTATGGGTATGTGTATCTTATGAGACACAAGTCTGAAGCTTTTGAAAAGTTCAAAGAATTCAGACATGAAGTAGAAAAACAAACCGAAAAACCCATTAAGGTTCTTCGATCAGATCGAGGAGGTGAATACCTTAATCGGAAATTTCTGAACTATCTTAAGAAAAATGGCATAGTCTCTCAATGGACTCCATCAGGAATACCTCAACTCAACGAAATTTCAGAACGGAGGAATCGGACCCTATTGGATATGGTTCGATCCATGATGAGCTTCATAGACCTTCCAAATTTTCTTTAGAGATACTGTTTGTTAACTGCAATATACTTACTGAATAGGGTTTCTTCTAAAATCATTTCTACCACACCGTATGAGATATGGCATGGTAAGAAATCAAATCTGAGTCATCTCAGAATTTGGGGTTGTCCGGCTCATGTCAAAAGACAACAAGCGGACAAGTTAGAGTTTAGGTCCTTTAGAGCTCGATTCATAGGATATCCTAAAGAGTCATTAGGATACTATTTCTACATTTCAGAAGACCACAATGTGATTGTGAGTCGACATGCCATCTTTCTTGAAAAATAGTTTATTCAAGATAGCGGCATTGGAAAAACAGATCAAGCTTCGATGAGAAAGTCTCACAAGAACAACGAGAGCTAAGGACCAAATGGAACCAAATCAGGTTGAGCCAATAAGAACACTACCTCCTCCACCTCGTAGATCGAAAAAAAGTTTTCATCCCCCTTAAGAGATACTTAGGTACTATTTCAGAGGATGTAGAGGAAATGTTCCTCGTAGGTAATGGTGCTCATGGTGATGATCCCAAAACCTATAACGAGGCGATATCAGATATCGACTCCAAAAAATGGTTAGAGGCAATGAAGTCAGAAATTGACTCGATGCACTCAAACCAAGTCTGGACCTTGGTAGATCCACCAGAAGGTATAGTACCTATTGGGTGTAAATGGATCTTCAAGAGAAAGATTGGTGCAGATGGAAATGTGGAGACATTCAAGGCTAGATTAGTGGCAAAAGGTTATAGTCAACGCGAAGGCATTGACTATCAGGATATCTTTTCATCAGTAGCTATGCTAAAATCCATCCGCACATTGCTTGCTGTTGCAGCCTATTTTGATTATGAAATATGGCAAATGGAACGTGAAAATGACATTCTTAAATGGATATCTTGAGGAAGATATCTATATGGAACAGCCGCTTAGGTTTCACATCCAGTGATGACTGATCATAAAGTTATGCAAGCTGCAAAGGATCCATATATGGACTTAAGCAAGCATCTCGGAGCTGGAATACTCATTTTAATGATGTGATCAAATTATTTAGTTTCATCAAGAACAAGGAGGAGCCATGTGTCTTCAAAAAGATCAGTGGGAGCGCTGTTGTCTTCCTCGTATTGTACGTGGATGACATCCTCTTTATTGGGAATGATATTCCCATGTTGACCACAGTTAAAATATGGTTATCTAAAGAATTCTCCATGAAAGACCTAGGAGAAGCATCCTTTATTCTTGAAAATTAAGGTCTATAGAGATAGACCGAATAGGATGCTAGGACTTTCACAGAAGATGTACATAGAGGAAAGTACTAAAGAGATTTAGTATGGAAAACTTTAAGAGGGGTTTAGTACCCTTCAGACATGGCATTCATCTTTCCAAGAAGATGTGCCCTAGCACACCTGAGAAAATAGAACGCATGAGCAAGATCCCTTATGCTTCAGCAATAGGGAGCCTCATGTATGCCATGTTATGTACACGACCTGATATAGCCCATGCTGTGAGTGTCACAAGCAGATATCAGTCAAATTCAGATGAAGAATACTGAATTTCTGTGAAATGTATCCTTAAGTACTTAAGAAGAACTAAGGATATATTATTGATCTTTGATAATGGAGAACTCTAAGTCCAGGGGTATACAGACTCAGACTTTATGTTCGATATAGATGATCGAAAGTCGATATTTGAGAGTCTATTTTTGTGCAATGGTAGAGTTATCAGTTGGAAGAGTTCCAAACAGACAGTAATAGCAGATTCCACCATGGAAGCAGAATACATTGCTGCATCAGAAGCTACAAAGGAGGCATTCTGGTATAAGAAGTTTACCATAGAGATCAGAGTGATGCCATCAGATGTCATTCCTCTGTACTGCGATAACAATGGCGCCATAGCCATTGCTAAGGAGCCAAGATCTCATCAGAAATCCAAGTACATCGAGTGGCGATTCACCTGATCCACAATTACCTCAAGAAGGGATACGTCAAGATCAAGAGAGTCGACTCTGTAAACAATACGACGGACCTGCTTATAAAGCCATTAGGCCAGTAAAAGATCGAAGCCCACCTTGAGAAGATGAGACTTAGATTTGTAGCCAATTGGCTTTAGGTCAAGTGAAAGTTTGTTAGATATATGTGCCCTAGAAGTCAGAATTGGCTGATACTTGTAATACACTTCTAAGAGCAAAATTATAATTTTGACTATAAATAATAAAATAAGTTATTTTCTATCATATATGTGTACTTAGTGTCTGTGATACATCCCTTAAGTTAATGGTAATGATAATTCTTATTTTCAAAAGTTGAAAATTTAAGATAAAAATTTTCATTATTAACTCATAAAATGCTCCTGACCGTAGAATCATCATGAGGATGATGATTGATTCAAAAGGTTAGTGTACAATCACTTCTTTATAGTAGATGAGTCTTGAGTCTACGATGTCGAGACACCGAAGCGAGAGTACAGATACTCATTAGAGAACGAGGGCACTGAGCGTGACCACCTCGAGTAGTCATAAGAAAGTCTACCTTCTCATTGATGACTGACTCGATGCTGTAGTGGTGTGTCTGGTTCTTTGACCTAAGGTGCATCGACAGTTCACCTTGAGGGTGTTATAGTTTGACTACACCATGACTCGGTCTCCTAGCCATTTGGAATCCTGAGGTGTATGTTGGCTATAGCATGTTCATTGTAGGAATTGGATTGCACCAAGATGGAATCTATCTACCTCGGTGGATGAGGAGCAGCCCTATGATAATCATGAGAATCAAGTCCATAAGCCCATGGCCATGGCAGAATGTGAAATAATAGAAAGAGTTTCTATTAAGGTTTTCACATTGGACTTGAATCGAATGATTAAATCATATGATAGAAATTAGGATTTGACGAGTTCACCTTAACCCTAATCTGATCGGAACTCAAGATAGAAGAACTTAATCACACAAAGTAAGCTGCACCGAGAGGTTCATTTTTAATTTTAATGGATTGCCACCATATGCTGTTAGGTGTCACTGGTGGATTTTGGGAGCAACTAGAATAATTTTGATGATCGATCATTCTAGTTATCTGAATCAGAAAAGTTCTGATCCATCGAAAAGAATTTCGATGATGTCGATGATGAAGATCATGACATGTCCTATTACCATACAGAACTGAATCTAACTGGATCACACAAATAAGGGTTTGGATCTGGATATCATCAATTGAACTAACCCAGTTCAGTTGATTTGAAAAAAATTCAATTAGTTTCAAGGAAATCATGCTAGCACACGATTGAGCCTAACGTTCTCCTTTTCTTATCATTAAAAGTTGCCTCCACTGAGCTAAATGAGTTTGTGCTCACTCAGGTATCTTTACCTAGTCTGACTAGAGTTTGTCCAAGTTAGAAAATGATTGTCTTAATTTATAAGATAAATTTAAGATAACACCTGCCATTTTTCGTCACCTGCTAATTCTTATACTTTAACTTGATCAAATGTTGACCTTTGACCCTTGGACATCTGCCCATATGTCACATACTTATTGGAGAGTAGATAGGGACTTATCCTCTCTCTAGAAATTGGAAAGAAAGGGGGCGCACGCTTAGGATGGCGTGCGCCCATGGATAGGGATGCTGGAGTCTCATATGGATGGAACTCCAGATTGCTTGTTGGATTCAAACTAGGTGACCCTCACCTATAGACTTTGACCAATCTTAGGCGCCACCATAGGATGAATCCGTGGGTCTCTCATTCCATCAATCAGATTTAGATCTGATTGAACGAAGCAACATGATTGACTGGGGTGATGCAGCACTACATGGCGCAATAGAGTCTATAAATAGACCCTGTCTGCACCCACTTTTAATACTTTTCTCCTAGCCATGCCCCAAGACTGCCCCTCTCCCTTCTTCATGCCAACATCTGGCCCTCTCTCTCCTCCCCACGCCTAAGAAAGTTGGGTTCTTTAGATTAGTACGAGTCGGGCAAGAAAAGACTGACGAAAAAGGAAGAAGGCGACACTACTGCAGCGACGACTGGTGATCTTCAGAATGTATTTTGAAGATCCTCCAAATCATATCCAGATTTAATTTTTGAAGAAAAAAAGAGAAAAAGAAAATCTCCAGATCCAGCCCGAGTGGATATCATAGAGGTCAGACGCTTGCATGGCTAGATCCAAAATCTTAGAGCTTCCACAGGATCATCAACGGGTAATCAAATTATCCAGAATTAAGGTAAAATTAATTCAAAATTAATTTAATTTTATTTTCTTAATCTTTTCAGATCTAATCTAGATCTGAGAGGAGAATTTTTGAAATATGCTTCTCGATCCAATCAGATCTGAACGAATCTGATCCGAAAATTTAGAATTTTCCTTCACTGCTACCTCAAGACCCTGCATAGAAGTGCACAAGTGAGCACTAGAACCAGAGTCAATCATCCAACTGGATGCAGAAAAAATCGTAAGATTAGACTCAATAACGAGCATACCTCCAGAAGAACCTGCCTCCTTCTTCTTTAGGATGGCCAGGTAAGTAGGATAGTTCTACTTTCAATAGCCGTCATTGTTGCAATGGAAATACTTTTTTTTGTCAGCAGCCTTCTTCTTCAGCTCTACCTTTTTCTTCTTTCCTCCTTCCATCTTCTACTTTTTCACAGACTTCTTCTTTTCAAAAGACTTTCTCTTGGAAGAAGTCCGTTCCATAGCAAGCACTGAGCCTTTAGAACCTTTTATAGAAAGCTCAGCGATAACCAGTATGTTCATAAGTTCGGCCAAGGAGTTTTGAAGTTTATGCATATGGTAGTTCATGATGAACTGCCCATACGCATCAATCAAAGATTGCAGAATTATATCATTCTACAAATCCAAGTCCAACCCCACTCCGAGCTTCTCAAGCTCTTCCAAATCCTTGATCATCATCAGACAATGATCTTGGACTGACTGCCCATCATGCATCTTAGCTTGAAAAGTCATTTAGTGACTTGATACTTGGCTGCGCGATTCTGTTCACCAAACATCTCTTGTAGGTGAGCCAATATTTGGTGAGCAGTCCTGATATCTTCATGTTGGAGTTGGAGTTCATCAGACATCGAGCCCAACATTTAATATCTAGTCTTGTTATCTTCGTCTGTCCACTTATCCAGAGACGCTCTCTATTCAGCGGATGGACGGGTTGGTAAGGTGGAAAGGTCTTGGTCCAATACACGAGTTAACTTCTCAAAATCCAAAATGATTTTAAAGTTTCAGAGCCAATCCTTATAATTTGGTTCGGTTAGTCTATGGGTGTTCAGGATTCGTGCTAATGGATTAGATGCAGATATTTTCCTATAGAAAGTTAAAGTATCTAGTTAGATATTGTAATTAAGACTTAACCAATTTATTTAAAAATTTTATTTTTAAATAAATTAGCTCTCATTATTTTTTCGAATCCCTATACTCCCTCTGTAGAGATGCGAAAATCTTCATGATTAATGATTTCTAGTGGGTAGTGTGGTCCACCAACTGACTCATCACCTCACCTAACAGTCATTGGTGATGGGTTAGCCAATGAGTGAACAACTCTTGTTCAATGATTCTCCAATCATGGTGCACCCAAACTTGGTCTCTAATTCATGAATCTCACCATGCCCAAAATATTGATCCACTCCTTAGTTAAGTCAGATCCACCATTTATATAGATTGGATTCCTAATTGAGTCTCTCACCGTATCCGAAATATTGAGCCCAATCCATCCTCCAGCCCGTAGCATCCAATGCCTAATAGACATGGTTGCATCTTTTCGGTGCAACTGAACCACTATAACCAGCCGAGAACAATCAACCCCGGGAAGGCCCGCACATCTACAATGGTGGAAGACCTTAGACTTAATCTTTTCTTAGGAAGATTTGATTTAGGTCTCATTAAACTAGACTTGACATAGTCATAACCATTATGACTAATCTAGTAGCATGGGTTAGCTCAAATTATTGACCACCTCAGATTAGAACTGAACCAACAAACATGGCCAGGTAAGTGAGATCAATGGAAGGGATATGTCATTAACTCGATAAGAACGCATTCGAGTCGAGTAGCTCCCAATTAAAAATCAGTCGATCGTATCTGTCATACTTACCTTAGATACCAAATTGTTGAGCCAAAACCAATCAGATTAGCCTATAATCCAGACTCTAACCACTGAGTCTAATTAGGTCTTAGCTTGATCGATCACTCACGTGACTCGATCTTGACCCAGACTTAATCCTATTAGGCTGATCAATTTAAGCACTGTTGATCCCATCTAACCAACTCTTGATTCAGTTTGATCAACCGCTTAGACCTAATTAAGCTACCCAAGCCCGAACCAAAATTTATGAATATGTCTTAGATCTAAAATTCTCAATTTTAGATCTAATTAATATTTCATAATCTTAATTCTTAATTAAGTTTAGGATTCATAAACAAAACATGTAAATAAAATCCTAGGATTTTAGGATCTAAGATTTTGCAGAAAGTAAGTTTTTGATTTCTGATTAAGGACAAACGCGCAACACCCCTACATATCATAAGAACACCCCATCGAATGGAAGGAGAGGGCATTTAAATCCTACTTTGTTCTTATGATCGAACGACCAAGGAGAATGCCTTAATCAAAAATATAAATCTACAAAACTAGTTAGATCTACATCATATATCTCATATATAAAATTTGATCTAACTTAGTACATGTTTTGTATACATCTAATATATCATGCATGTATGTTTTTCAGATCTAAATTATCTCATAATTATCTAAAAAATTAGATTTAAATTGATCACATCAAAATAAATTCTAATCTAGAAAACTATGTAGAACTATTCTACAGCTAGTCTAGACATGCAATCATCATATCTCATATGATCTAAAAATTAAATAATTTTATTTTTTATTTTTTAGATCTTAGAAATAGAAAATAAATAGATCTAAAATTATAATTTAATCAAAATAAATTATAATCATGCAAAACTATGTATAGAACTATTCTATTTTATAACTAGTCATGCATATTGTAAAACTTAGATCTATATTATTTAATTTTAATTTTTCTGATTTTAGATCTAATCATATCTCATATGACATCTAAAATCATCAATTAGTAGATTAAAAATCAGATCAAAATAATTTTTATTGAACCTGGCTCTGATACCAGTTGAAGAAAAAATTCTGATTTTTTGGATCAGATTCGTTCAGATCTGATCGGATTAAGAGATATTTTAAAAAAATTTCTCTCAAGCATCTATATCAGATCTGAGATGTTTCAAATCTAATTTTATATATATAATAAAATAAAAATAAATTTAATTAAATCTAATTTAATTTATACCTTGATGTGGGTAATCCGATTACCCTTTGATGATCCTATTGATTGTCTGATGTTCTGGATCTAGCCATGCAAGCGCTTGGCCTCTATCAATATCCACTCAGACTGGATCTGAAGATCTTCTCATTCTTTATCACCTTTCCAAAAATCAGATCTGGATCTGATTTGGAGGATCTTCAAAACTCTTTCTAAAGATCAACAGTCGTCTCTACAGTAGTACTGCCTTCTTCCTTTCTCATCAGCTTTTTCTTGCCCGGATCGCACCAAACTGGAGTCCAACTTTTCTTGGGCGTGAGAGGAGAGAGAGGATCAGAAGATGGCATGGAGGAGGGAAAGGAGCAGCCTTGGGACGTGGGCTAAGAGAAACTCTATGAAAGTTGGGTACAGACAGAGTTTATTTATAAATCCTGCTGCGTCATGTAGTACCACATCATCCTGGCCAATCGCGTTGCTTCATATAATCAGATCTAAATCTGATTAGTGGGATGACATCACCTGATCCAATCAGATGAGAGCCCCATAAATTTATCCTTAGATGGCGCCTAAGACTGATCAAAGTCTATAGGTAAGGGTCACCTAAGTTGAATCCAAGAAGCAATCTGGAGTTCCATCCGTATGGGACTCCAAACGTCCCTATCCATGGGCACACGCCATCCTAGGTGTGCACCTCCTTCTTTTCAAATTTTAATAAAGGGACAAGCCCCTATTTGCTCTTCAATAAGTGCATGACACATGGACAGATGTCCAAGGGTCAAAGGTCAACGTTTGACCAAAATCAAAGAATAAGAATTAGCAGGTGACGAAAAATGGCAGGTATTATGTCAAATTTATCTTATAAATTAAGACAATCCTTTTTTGACCTGGACAAGCTCTAATCAGATCAAGTAAAGGTACCTGAGTGAGCACAAATACATTTGGCTCAGTCGAAATAACTTTTAATGATAATAAAAGAGAACGTTAGGTTCAATCGTGTGCTAGCATGATTTTCTTGAACCTAATTGAATTTAATTCAAATCAATTGAACTAGGTTAGTCCAATTGATGATATCCAGATCCAAACATTTATTTGTGTGATCCAGTTAGGTTCAGTTCTATATGGTAATGGGATATGTCATGATCTCTATCATCGACATCATCGAAACTCCTTTCGATGAATCAGAACTCTTCTGATTCAGACAACTAGAATGATCAATCATCTAAATCATTCTAATTGCTTCCAAAATTCACCAGTGACACCTAACAGTATATGGTGGCAATCCATCAAAACTAAAAATGAACCTCTCATTGCAGCTACTTGTATGATTAAGTTATTCTATCTTGAGCCCCGATTAGATTAGGATTAAGGTGAACTCATCAAACCCTAATTTCTATCATATAATTTAATCATTTGATTCAAGTCCGATGTGAAAATCTTAATAAAAATACTTTTCTATTATTTCACTCTCTATCATGGCCATGGACTTATGGACTTGATTCTCATTATCATCATAGGACTGCTCCTCATCCATCAAGATAGATAGATTCTTTCTTGGTGCAATCCAATTCCTACAATGAACATGCTATAACCAATATACACCTCAAGGTTTCGAATGGCTAGGAGACCGAGTCATGGTGTAGTCAAACTATAACACCCTCAAGGTGAACTGCCGATGCACCTCAGGTCAAAAAATTAGATACACCACTGTAGCTTCGAATCAGTCATCAATGAAAAGGTAGACTTTCTTATGACTGCTCGAGGTGGTTACGTTCAGTATCCTCGTTCTCTAATGAGTATCTGTACTCTCACTCCGGTATCTCTACACCGTAGATTCAAAACTCATCTACTATAAAGAAGCGATTGTATACTAACCTTCTAGATCAATCACCATCCTCATGACGATCCTATGGTTAAAAATATTTTATAAGTTAATAAATGAAAATTCATGACTTAAATTTTTAATTCTTAAAAATATGAATTATCATTACTATTAACTCAAGGGATGTATCATAAACACTAAATATACATTTATGATAAAAAATAATTCATTTTATTATTTATAGTCAAAATTATAATTTTGCCTCTAAAAGTGTATTACAAGTATCAGCCAATTTTATCCCTAAAAATATTTTAATTTATCATTCTTATCATCTATTTGTGGCACAGATTACTACACTTACCTCAACAGCTCCAGCTGTCTAAAGATTTCAACAGTTGCATACTTCTTTGGCTCCTTCCTCAACCATAACCTCTTTCTAGCCGTCCATGAGCTCGACCACAACCTTACCTTCTCAACTCTAGCCTATAATTTCTGGCTAGGAATCTTTGCCAACCTCCCACAGTACCACTTCCAAGGTGTTGATGGCATTGACATGGACATCCCCTGTGACGTAGAGACCCCTGCTTTCACCAAATCCATATGGAGCGACTTCCAGTTCTTCTGTGCTCTGAGGCTACCGTTTCTCAATCTCAAGCACCCTTACTTGCGGCAATTTATCAATTTGGCAATCAAGCTAGCCGTCGATGTCTCCCTTGTGTATTTCTATGGTTGGACGCATCTTGCTTAGCTTATAATTCCGACATTCTTGGGTGGTGGCATGCATCCAACCGCAGGGCACTTCATCTCTGAGCACCACATTCTCAATCCAGACCAAGAGACCTATTCATATTATGGAACCTTAAATCTGATGAAATGGAGTTTGGGATACCGCAATGAGAACCATGATTTCCCAAGGATACCAGGTATCAGCCTTTCCAAGTTGAAGGAAATAGCACCGGAGTACTACAAGAACCTTAGATCTTACAGATCAGGGAGCCAGGTGATTTGCATGCATGTAATGGATGGAAGCAATCCAAGAACCATGGGGTGGTCAAGAACTTCTGTATTGATTTATGTTAGCAGTTACCATAACTTTATGCATGATATGATATGAATTAGGATGGCCAAGAGGAGATTCCTTTTAGCCTGTGATCAGCAAGGAATCTATCGATGGATGTCTTTAACATGAATGCAAATTTTTTTGCAGGCCTCATCCACCCTTCATTTGAAGAAGTGCAATGATGTCTCTTTATTTCACACCTTTAAAAATATATATATATATATATATATATATATATATATATATATATATATATATATATATATATATATGTTATCATTTCGAACATGTTACCACCATCCACATCTAACGTGGGCATGAAATGTTTGATCTACACTGGGACCTACGTGGGGATTGACTGCTGCATCTCTTAACTCATTCCATGTAAATTTACACCTCTTCATCATGGGGATGTGGTCATATTGCAATCTTAAATTCATCTTCTAAAGAATGATTCATTGTCATGATGTCAGTAGGATTCACAAGAGCATATCATGATGCAAACAAGATCAATACGAAATATATCATCCAATATAAAGTTCCATGAAACCGGCGCCATGAACAGGTCGCCGAGTGGTCCCTGCACATGATTGCTGCGGCCACAAAATAGGCATACATATATTATGGCCATCAAAGAGCATTACAACTCCTGCAATAGCTTGTGCAAATTGCCGTACCAATTGCAAAACCAGGCACGATGCTCTGGTCTTGCTGTATAATTGTACTAAAGATTCATACAACCACCGCTGTGTCAGAATATATGTTGTGAATAAACATTTGTACATGCTGCAGCAATTCTACTGCCATTTACATTATTATTTTTCACCTACATGTTATACACGTACGATACAACAGCACCAGACCCTACCTGAATATGAATGAAGGTTACCAGTAACTATAATAAAATTATAATTTCTGGAAAGAGGCACTCTGGTTAGATCTTTCACCTGCATGACAAATGATGGGGGATAAATCAAACAGGGGATGCAAACAAGTTCAAGAAATCATGCGACCAGACATCCACATATTCTAGGCAGATTTACCTTCTCGGGGACTCGAATCTTTCTTTGGGGATAAATTAGGTTCAGCGGTGTATGGAGTATGGTGAACCTGGTTTCTCAGTAAAGGTAACCTTGCAGGAGGACTATTATTGGGGATAAACCCCGCTCCTACTGAAGTCTAGTTCGATACTCAGCCTAATGCAATCGGTAGCCATGAAAGAGCTTCAGCGGACGAATTATAGCCGAACTCATTTAGCCGGCCGAACTCCTTCAGCCTGTCTGGTCCCTGCCGAACTCCGTAGAACTCCTTCAGCTGGCCTAGTCTTTGTCGAACTTCTCCAGCCTGCCGAACTTCTCAACGGTCGAGCTCCAGTCGGACTCCCACGAGAGCCGAACTTCCTCATTGTCCCTTCAGTCGGATGCCTACGGGAGCCAAACTCCTTCCGAACTTTCTCTTCGACCGAAGTCCTCCCGAACTTCTCCCCCAGTCGGATTCCTCTAGCGGATTGCTCTCGGATAATCGTATCCCCTTCAGAAGTCCGAACTCCTCTGGAATCGATATATGCCGAAGTCCACCAACCAACGCCCACTTTCTCAAAGCTACTGCCATTAAATCTCGATGAACGATCGCCATCAATCCACTGTAGGCGACAGCAACCCGCTACCAGACGGCGATGGCTGTCACCATCAAGCTCCGCCTATAAAAAGGGACCCTCCAAATACGCTAACTCTAAGCTCTAAGCTCTCCTCTCCTCTAAACTCTGCCAAACTCATTACAGAGCACTCCATTTCTATTGGCCAGAAAAGCTGACTTGATCGTCGAAGGATCCTGCCGGAGCCACCCCTACCGGCTCCGGACGAGACTTTATTTTGCAGATCCCGGCCTCCTCCACTCCAGCTAGATCTGACGACAACCAGATTCTGCACCAATAGATTTAGCGCTAGAAGAAGGGCCCCTCTACCCTTGAGGTTCCTTTGTTCTTAAAGGAGTGCTCAGCGACGACCTCTCCCCCATCCCGCTCTAAATGAACGAGGCCCTCGACTTTGCTCGCGTTAGGACGAGGTTCTCCTCCTGTTTCTAACGGCTATCTTCCCTGAGGGTCCGAGCCGACCTCGGCTGCAGGAGATAAGATCTTCCTTGAGGGTTCGGACCGACCTCGACTGCAGGAGATAAGATCTACCCCGAGCACCCGCAACGACCTCGACCGCAGGAGATAAGATCTCCCCCGAGGGTCCGAGCCGACCTCGGCTGCAGGAGATAAGATCTCTCCCGAGCTTGCAATAACCTCGGCCGAGATCTCCCCCGAGGGTCCGGGCCGACCTCGACAGGAGATAAATCTTCTCCGAGCGTCTGCAACAACCTCGGCACAAAAGATTCCTCCGAAGGGATAAGATCTCCTCGAGCGGCCGACCTCGGCTGCAGGAGATAAGATCTCCCTCGGGCGAGCATCCCCGGCTTCGCACAACTCAGCGGCAGGAGATAAGATCTCCCCCGAGAGTCCGGACCGACCTCGGGGGAGGTTGCGGGCGCTCAGAGGAGATCTTATCTCCTGCAGCCGAGGTCGGTCCGGACCTCGGGGGATCTTATCTCCTACGGTCGAGGTTGATGCAAACGCTCGGGGAGATCTTATCTTCCTGCAGCCGAGGTTAGCCCGGACCCTCGAGGGGAGATCTTAATCACCGAGGCCGTCGAGGTTGTTGCGGGCGCTCGGGGGAGATCTTATCTCCTGCAGTCGAAGTCGGCTCGGACCCTCGAGGGAGATCTTATCTCCTGCAGCCGAGGCAGGCGCGCTCGGAGGAGATCTTATCTCCTACAGCTAAGGTCGACCCGGACCCTCGGTGGAGATCTTATCTCTGCGCCGAGGTTGTTCCTTGGGCCGAGCCTCGGGATCTTATCTTCAGCAAGTTGGCGACGCTCGGAGCCGAGGTTGATACTTGGGGAAGATCATCTCTACAGTCGAGGTCAGTCCACCCTCGGAGGAGATCTTATCTCCTACAGCCGAGAGCGGAGCGCTCGGAGAAATCTTATCTCTTGCAGCTGAGGCGGACGCTCGAAGAAGATCTTATCTCTTGCAGTCGAGGTCGGCCCGGACCCTGGAGGAGTCTTACAGGAGGAAGACGCTCGGAGAAGATCTTATCTCCTACAGCCGAGATCGGACCTGGACCCTCGGAAGGAGATCTTATCTCCTGCAGCTGAGGCGGACGCTCAGAGAAGATCTTATCTCCTACAGCCGAGATCGGTCCGGACCCTCGGAGGAGATCTTATCTCCTGCAGCTGAGGTGGACGCTCGGAGAAGATCTTATCTCCTACAGCCGAGATCGGCCCGGACCCTCGGAGGAGATCTTATCTTCTGCAGCTGAGGCGGACGCTCAGGAAGATCTTATCTCCTACAGCCGAGATCGGCCCGGACCCTCGGAGGAGATTTATCTCCTGCACCGAGGTTGTTGCGGGCGCTCGGAGGAGATCTTATCTCCTACACCCGAACCCTCAGGGTTGAGATCTTATCTCCCACGAGATCTCAAGCCCAACCCTCAAGGAAATCTTATCTCTTAGTTGAGGTCGGCCCAGACCCTCGGGGAGTTATCTCTGCCGGTCATTGGGGCTCGGGGGAGATCTTATCTACTGCAGCCAAGGTCGACCAGGACCCTCAGGGGAGATCTTATCTCCTGCGGTCAAGATTGTTGCGGACGCTCGGAGGAGATCTTATCTCCTACCATCGAGATCGATCCGGACCCTCGGAGAAGATCTTATCTCCTACGATCGAGGTCATTGCGGACGCTCGAGGAAGATCTTATCTCCTGCAGTTGAGGTCGGCCCGAACCCTCGGGAGAGATCTTATCTCCTGCAGCCAAGGTTGCCTCGTGGGAGATCTTATCTCCTATAGCCGAGGCTGAAGAACTTCAACTCGCTCATATTAGGACGAGGTTCTCCTCCTGTTTCTAACATGGCCACTATTGACTGCTTCCTCCCTATCATCACATAGTTTTTGCAACCAGAAGCAATATTATTGAAATGGAAGAATTTTACCAAAGGAAAGTTACTCGCAGCACATCCAAGATTTTTCTATGTTTCAGGGTCGTGAGGGCATTGTTCCTCCGAGTTTCCTCGAACAGTAAGTCCCGGGCCGGACGACCTCCTCTATCTCATGCTGGCCTTCTCAATTTGGAGTGAGCTCCTCTTGACTTTGACGCTGGAAGATGATGGATTGCCGAAGTACCAAGCTCCTCCCAGACGTGAAGTCGATGGTATGGAAGGCGACCGACCTTTTTGTTGTTCCTCCGTCATTAGTGGTTCTGGCTATGGCAATGCCCTCAACCGATCTTCTCCTGCTTCAGGCTAGTGTCTGAGGAACCGACTCAGTTGGCTTCTCCTGATGAGCTCCGAGCTGGTGTCTGAGGAACCGACTCAGTTGGCCTCTCCTAATGAGCTCCGAGATGGAGCTCCTCGATTTCATCTCGGAGCTAAGCGCATTCCTCAATGTCGTGGTCGTGATCACAATGGTAGAGACAGTACCTGCTTCGATCACGCTTGTTTGGAGGAGATCATAATCCTGCTAGTCTTGGTAGCTGGTTCTTAACTTTCGCAAAAATTTGAGTTCGAAGAGCATTGAGGGAGGCGTAGTCGCGGAACCTTCCGGAAGGTGGACTTCTCCGCGCCCTTCTATCGGGGCTTCTTTGATGACGAGCTCGAGGAGTTCAAACTCGCTCGCGCCCGGGGGAAGTCCGTGAGTGTGACCGAGCTTTACTCGGCCCTCTATAGGCAACGGGTCTATTATACTCGTTCGTCCGCCGCTCTCCTAAGGCTTCTTCGTTCTTTAACTTGAAGGCTTCTTCCGCACGAACAAAGTCTGGGAGATAAGATCTCCTCCGAGGATCCGGACCGACCTCGGCTGTAGAAGATAAGATCTCCTCCGAAAGCCCGCAATAACCTCAATCGCAGGAGATAAGATCTCCCCCGATGGTCCGGACCGACCTCGGCTATAAGAGATAAGATCTCCCCCGAGCGCCCGCAACAACCTCGGCTGCAGGAGATAAGATCTCTTTCGAGGGTTCGGACCGACCTCGGCTGCAGGAGATAAGATCTTCCTCGAGCGCCCACAACAACCTCGATCGTAGGAGATAAGATCTTCCTGAGAGTTCGAGCTAACCTTGGCTACAGGAGATAAGATCTCCTTCGAGCGTCCGCAACAATCTCGACCGTAGGAGATAAGATCTCCCCGAGCGTCCACAACAACCTCGACCATAGGAGATAAGATCTCCCCCGAGGGTCTGAGCCAACCTCAGCTGCAGGAGAAAAGATCTCCCCCGAGCGTCCGCAACAATCTCGATCGCAGGAGATAAGATCTCCCCTGAGGGTCCGGGACTGACCTCGGGTAGGAGATAAGATCTCCTCCGAGCGCCCGCCTTGGCTGCAGGAGATAAGATCTCCCCCGAGGGTCTGGACCGACCTCGACTGCAGGAAATAGGATCTCCCCCGAGCGTCTGCATCAACCTCGACTGCAGGAGATAAGATCTTCCCTGAGGGTCCGGGCTAACCTCAGTTGCAGAAGATTAAAATCTCCCCCGAGCGTCCGCATCAATCTCGGCTGCAAGAGATAAGATCTCCCCCGAGGGTCCGGACCGACCTCGACTGCAAGAGATAAGATCTCCCCTGAGCGTCTGCAACAACCTCGACCGCAAGAGATAAGATTTTTCCTGAGGGTCCGGGCCAACCTCGGCTGCAGGAGATAAGATCTCCCCCGAGCGCTCGCAACAACCTCGACGGCAGGTGATAAGATCTCCCCCGAGGGTCCAGACCGACCTAGGCTGTAGGAGATAGGATCTTTCCCGAGCACCCGCATCAACTTCAACTGCAGGAGATAAGATCTTCCCTGAGGGTCCTGGCCAACCTCAACTGCAGGAGATAAGATCTCCCCCGAGCGCCCGCATCAACCTCGGCTGCAGGAGATGCCCATCAGAAATAGGAGGAGAACCTCGTCCTAACGCTAGCAAAGTCTACCCCACAGTCCATTAGGAACAGAAGGAGAACCTCGTCCTAACGTGAGCAAAGTCGAGGGCCTCGTTCATTTAGAGCGGGATGGAAGGAGAGGCCCTGACAACGGCCTTTATGTGCCCCCATAGTCCGTTAGAAACTGAAGAAGAACCTCGTCCTAACGTGAGCAAAGTCGAAGACCAGACCTCAAAGTCTATGCCAACCTCGGCCACAGATAAGATCTCTCCTGAGTGACCGCGTCAACCTTGGCTAGAGATAAGATCTCTTCCAAGCGATCGAAACAACCTCGGCCAGAGATAATATCTCTCCCGCACGATCGAGTCAACCTCGGCTAGAGATAAGGTCTCTTCCGAGCAACCGTCACAACCTCGATCAGAGATAAAATCTCTTTCGAGCGTCCGTATCAACCTCGACTGTAGGAGATTAGATCTCGCTCAAACACCCGTATCAACCTCGACTAGAGATCAGATCTCTTCCGAGCGCCCGTATTAACCTCAGCTGCAGAAGATAAGATCTCTCCCGAGTCAACCTTGATTGCAAAAGATAGGATCTCCCTCGAGTCAGCCTCGGCTGCTGGAGACAATATCACCCCCGAGGAGCTCAACCTCCGACCTCAATTACAGGAGACAAAATCTATTTTAACCTCTGCTGGAGATGAGATCTCACCCGAGCTTCAACTTCAGCATCAACTTTGGTTGGAGATGACATCTCCCCCGAGCTTCAACCTGAACCAGCACGGAGCCCAGAAGAGGACCTCGGTAGTCGTCTTTTCTATACTCTCTTCGAGTTTCGAACTCGAAAGTGGGGGGACTATTGTTGGGGATAAATTTCGCTCCTGCCGAAATCCAGTTCAATGCTCAGCCTAATGCAACCGGTAGCCATGGAAGAGCTTCAGTGGACGAGTTATAGCCGAACTCATTCAGCCGATCGAACTCTTTCAGCCTGCCTGGTCCCTGCCGAACTCCTTCAGCCGACCGAACTCCGCAAAACTCCTTCAATCGACCTGATCTTTGCCGAACTTCTCCAGTCTACCGAACTCCTCAGCGGCCAAGCTCCAGTTGGACTCCCACGAAAGCCGAACTCCCTCATCGCCCCTCCAGTCGGATGCCTACGGAAGCCGAACTCCTTCCGAGCTTTTTTTTTGGCCAAACTCCTCCCAGACTTCTCCCCCAATCGAATTCCTCCAGCAGATTGCTCCCAGATAATCGTATCCCCTTTAGGAGTCTGAACTCCTCTGGAATTGATATATGCCGAAATCCACCAACCAACATCCGCTTTCTCAGAGCTATGGCCATTAAATCTCGATGAACGATCGCCATCAGTCCGCTATAGACGACAACGATCCACTACCAGATGGCAATGGCTGTCACCATCAAGCTCCGCCTATAAAAAGGGATCCTCCAGATACGCTAACTCTAAGCTCTAAGCTGTCCTCTCCTCCTCTAAACTCTGCCGAACTCATTCAAGAGCACTTCATTTCTATTGACCAAAAGAGCTGACTTGATCATCGGAGGGTCCTGCCGGAGCCACCCCCACCGACTCCGGATGGAACTTTATTTTGCAGGTCACCGACGGCGACCTCGTCCTCCTCCTCCTCCACTCTAACTAGATCCGACGACAACCATTCTACACCAGGTATCATCATCACTGTCGTAGTAACTTCCACGATCTGGCCAAGAGCCCTAAGCACCATGGCCAGGAAGATGGACAATGCCTAGAAATTGAAGGCAAAACACTTTTATGTTAGCGAAATTGAAGCAAGCACTTCCAGTTGAGACCAACTTTGTGTAAAAAACCGTTAGAAAATACAAACTTCACATAAGTTGGCAGAGATGATTTAAAATAGCCGGTCATTATTTCTACTAGATGGCATTTCATTTTCATTTGTCAGGATTATTGTTCTAACTAAAAAGAAAAATGTAGACAAAGTTGAGCCACCCATATACCAAGATTGTGTGGAACAGGAAGCCAGCCAAACCAAATAAGTACGAAGAGGTTATAACTTTCATCAAGCCCCAAACCATGGCAAAGAGCAACAAAACAAAAGCCTGAAGCACAAAACTACAAAGACATGATATAGCAGTCCCAAGGTCAACGAAGTCCCATGCATAACACCACAGCAATCCCACAGTGATGATGACCTAAAGAGACCCTTTATCGGGGTCCACCCTAGCAAGGGGTTACTCATAAGGATCCCTGGGCATCATAGGCAAAGTGAGAAATTCCAAAAAGCATATGATTCAGAAGATTGCTGCTGTTGTGAAGGTGTGCAAGAAAAGCTGGTATAGGGGCCACTAAGTGGCATGGTATAAACTACTGAAGGGTGCTGTACAAAAATATCACCAGTAAGTGGCTGGTCAAACAATTATGTCACTCTGTCGACCATAGGAACATAGGAGAATTTCTCATCATAACTTGAGAAATATAACAGGATGATAATTACTAGCATCTTCAGAAAAATAAAAGCAGCAATGAGCTATTGATGCTTCAGCTATGCTAGTCTTCATACAGTGGCATTCATATGCTGTAACACAATTATGTTTGCCATGTGGAGATGCATCTATCTAAATGAAATACTTGCCTGTGCAGCCACAACCAACAATCCTATCCATTTGCACATCTCAAAATTTGATCTCACAAAATCCTTAAGCTCGTCGAATTTCCCTGCTGGATCCTCTGGGAAATCCTGATGCAAGATGAAAGGAGATTGGAACAATAATGAAAAAACATAGAAGATAGATAAAGGGAAAAAAAAAATGCTAAAAATAAAAAAAGTGAAGGAGATTCATACCTCTTCCCAATTTCTGTTAAGAAATATATCTGCAGTAATTGCTGCCTCCAGCATAACAAGATAAAACACAAACACCACGTACCATACATCCATATAAGGTAAACAAGAAACACCTCTTATGTTAAAAAAATCATACTTATAGAAATGAGAATGACAATAATAATGAAATTTTCACAACATACAGTTTCAAGGAAACTGAAATAATATTATTTCTAGGTTAAAGAAATTGGGGAGATTAGAGGATTGTATTTCTGCTTGGCTTGGAATCGTGATCGTGTTCGATATGCTAGCCATTATGCACATTCATGTGAGACAGATGCACATTATATTAGTGACTGTCACCGATGTTCAGGGGACAGGTAATTGTATAAGGTATGATCATAGGAGTAGATGTGGACATAATGAAATTCTGTTTCCTAATGACATTGATGAAGTGGTTTTGAAAGCTTACTTGGTCTCAAATTAAGTTCCCATTAAGAGATTCCCTTCTCTGTTTCTACATGGAAGCCAGCTGTGCTGCGGGATGGGAACAATTTTTTTCAATTATTTGCTCATTCTGATTCCACCTCTTCAACCCTACCCAGTTACAGTTATCATAATTCAGTATGCCTTTTACAAATGCAGAAAATGGAAATAAATCAATAGAATTCCCTCTAAAAAGCCAGCAATACAAATAGGTATAAATGTGAGGACAATCAAAGGAGATCTCATCTGGTAACGACAGGATGCAAAATAAACTACTGCTTCATAAATGGGGAAAGACCATTAAAAATTGTGGTGCTGGCAACAGTGTAATAGAAATATCAAAATCCTCTACCACATCTGAGAAGGACCAATATTCTGCCAAATAAATGGAGCATATGGGAGTCGGTTTCAAGGGTAAGGGTGGAAAGAAGATTAGATACAAAGTTGAAAGGTCTCCAAATATGTTAAATATGTTACTTGTCGATACATCTTCATGATGGAAGAGGAAATCTGGAATGAGATTTTTCAAATAGGAAGTGGGAAATAGGCTATAAAGCAGTCACAAGGGCCTTCCTAGAGCTCTGGCGGATGAGGATGCATCAACAGGAAAAAGTGTGCAAGCAGCCAAAGTAGAGAAGAGCTATACCTCTGTTATTGACTTCAATAGTCAAAAATAAAAGCCAGAGAATAACTTCGGTTACTCACTCTTCATGTGTAGTTTGTGCCTTCCCATCAACTGGCATGGATTAACTGTATGAATTTTAATAAATTGACTCCTTTCCATCAATTATTTTTTTCAATTACCTTAGCAATGGGGAGACTAGGGAATTGAGGAGTATGCTTGCATATTGAGTTGGTATGCTCCAATCAGGCGTGTGCATGGATTAAAATACATAATTTTATATTAACCCTTTGTATGGATTATTGGAGTGATGTTTAGGATAAGGATGTTGACATTAACATTAATGGTAGTAGTCCTGTGAGAATGCAGGATCAACTGTAACTGCAGGAGCAGTGAGGGGCAACTATCAGGAGTTTTAATTTAAGATTTCCAAACATATTGAATTAACAGTTCGGATGAAGTGGAGGATGAAATGACACTGATGACAGCAATGAATCAATTTCAAGAAGCCAAAAGGAGCCTACCATAATAACAGGAAAGAAAGAATGAAAGAGACTAAATTAAACTCTTGCAAAGGATACACATGAAAGGCAATAGCCATTAGCAGTTTCAGCAGCAATATGACCTGAGCAAGTTATCAAGCATAAGAAGATTCCTAGGCCAAGAAATGTGTAAATGAACCTGCAAGTCAAAATTAACTAATTTAGAAAAAAAAAAAATCACAATTGTATCAAAACAGTAATTTATCTCATGATAAAATATAAAAAGAAGAATGTATTTCTAATAATGAACAAATAATCGTCTAAAATTTCCATGTTAGCGATCTGAAGGACGCATAGTTTTATAAGAATATCATTTTTATTTATTGTTTGAAAAGAAAAACTGTGGGAAATGCCACCTTTTCAGGCATAAAATTTGATAAACCAGGATGAACATGTCTGCACTTCAAACAAAAGATATCATCTAGACATCATCCTCACATATGGCATAGGAAAGTGATGTAATTAAAAATGCATGGTACAAAATACCTAATAAGCATCTGATGATTTACAAATATTAAAATTCAAAAAGAAGCTATATATGCCAATGAATATCCATTAAAAGCAAGCAAAACTAATCAACAGGAGTGCCATCATGCTTTCATGAACATATAATGCACTGTTGAATGTATAGTTGCCATGTGAAAGGAGATATGATATGATCTCAAGTTGAAGAACATCACTAAAAGGCAATCGTACAAGGCAGTTGTGCTGGACTACTAAGTAACTAATATCACCAAAGTACCGTCAGTACTAAACCAAGTTTACTCAAGAAAACGTTAATAGTGTTGCTAAAAACAGCACCCCCTCACCTTTAATTAGGTCACACCAACGATAAGTTACAACTACAAACAGGAGGAAATCAAAGATCACAGCAAGGATAAACTACCCAGACTTCCAAGTTATTAAATGTGAAATAACGAAATAGTAATTACTCCAAAGCAAAAAGGATTCATCTCCCCATCCAATTCTACATAACATATCCAGCCCAAACAAGCATCCCATGAAGTGTGATCGACTAAAAAAATGATAAAATATACAAAAAATTAAGGGAAAATGCCAAAATAGCCCCTTTCAATCGTAAAGGGTTTTAAAAAAAAAAAACTCTAACCGCTCGAAGACATCAAAAGATCAAATTTTTCGGCAAATAGAAAACAAAGGTAGGGAGGCGAGGTCACACAAACCATGGAGGGGAGGAACTGGAATCGGAGCCATTAATTTGCTTGGACCAAACCCGCATCATCCAGAGGGAGTTAAGAATCATTCCCATCCCCGCCATCCCAATCACCGAATTCACCAGCTTCAGCGCCGACTGCAGGCAACTCCTCCACATCCTTCCAATCCAATCTAAGCCGAATAATATTTCCCAGACTCCGAGATTGCAACAAAAGCGCACACCGCCCAGATCGCAAAAAAAAAAAATCAGAGTTTTTACACAAAAAATGGCCTTTTTTTGGGTGGATCTTCATCGGACTTTTGCGGAAAGAGGAGAAGGGCTGGAGAGATGGCAATAAGTTATCCGATCATTAAATGATGAGCGAGTTTTCTACGCGATATTTGTGAGGTTTTGGTCTGATTCAAGGCCAAAAATGGGAACTTCACTGTGGTAACGTGCGGGGTGGGAGGGGACCGGAGACCTCTCAGTTCTTCGTCACGCGACCACCGCTCGCGGATTCTGGGGCTTTGTCCGGGTGCCGGTTGGATCGGTCCGGACTTTACGATTGCTGCGGGATATTGAGAACCGTCACCTTACGACACGAATCTCAAAACTTTTCGTGCATGGAATGGGATATAAATAAGTGTTTCCACCCCCAACACGCGAGGAACCTAACTTGTACCTACTGACTTGCTAACCGTGGTTAATTGGCAGGTGACACTGGTTAATTACTAAAGTATATAAATTTTCATGTCCCCCGCCCCCCTCCAAAAAAAAAAAAAAAAAAGGGAGCAAGGCACGTTCCTTCTTTCCTCACCTCACGTGAAAGCCCTCCTATACCTGAAAAACTTGCTCTGGATGATGGAGAAATGACGTTTTGCTCCCCACCACAGGTATACCATCAGTTTCTCAAGTTGGTGGGACACCCAGTAGCAAGTGATGATACCATCAATTTGCCAAGTTGGTGTGACACCTATGCAGCAAGTGATGATTTAACTGTTTTGTTTCATATTTATTATATTGATTCTTCTCTCCAAAAGTGATTGGTTGCAGCATGATAATATTAATCTAGTTGAGGTAGCACTGTAATTTCCTAGAGCTGTTCAGTTACTTAACATGTCAAGACTAATTGGAACTCGGTAGGTTCTCAAATTGTGCTAGATATCGATCTAGAGCTAGACATACATTTCATGTCTCACGGTAGCTTTGCAGAAGGTTTGAGGCATGATGTATATTGCTTAAGGAAGCAGCTAAACGTGCAAAGCTAGAAAAATAATGCTTCACTTTGGTGAGAAATTGGATCTTTTGATGTAGTAGACTAGACTATCAGAGAGTAACACTTCTAGTGAAGTCTGAAGAGATGAAAAAGACTCCAACCATTCCTTGTGCAAAAACGTGCCCATGCTTTTCTTTTTACCCCTCCCTTATTCCTTCTTTAGCCGGCAAAGTACCGATCGTTGCATTACAATTTAACTCACGAAAGACTAACGCATTGCACATGATAATTATGGTCTATAATTATTAATTTTTTTTAATAATAAATATTTATAATAAATATTTTTTATTTTTTAAAATATTTTATTTTATTTTATTTTATTTTTTTATTCTCATATCTTCTATGTATTGGTCGGTACCGCTGCACCATCCTATCACCCCACTACGGCTCCTTTTATCTCTTGGCAAATATTAATTCCAATCACACCTCCATTTCTTCTCTTCTTTTCATACTTTCTCTACGCCCATCGATGCTGCCCCATCCTTTGTCATCCCAGCACCGCTCTTCTTCTCTTTCGATAAATGCCAATTTCGATCGCACTCTCAATGTCTCTATCGGTACTGCCACCTCCGACACCATCACTGAAGGAAGAGAGAAACTCTCTTTCTAATTTTTTTTATTTTTTTATTTTTTTTTATTTTTTCTTTATTTTTTATAAAATAATATTTTATTATTTTTTTCTTCTTCCTTTCTATTATCATACCTTCTCTGCACTCGTCGGTGCCGCTCTACCATGGCTCCCATTCTCTCTCGACAAATGTCGATCTCGATTGTACCCCCGCTCCTTCACTTTTTCTCATACATTCTCCAAATTTTTGAAGGCTATTAAACATAGAGATTTGGCTTTCAAATCGATGAAGTACCATGTTCTATTTGCTGATAATTTATTATATTTGATTCAATCTGATTCGATAGATCGATTAAGATCTCGAAATATATTATTTTTAAAAAATAATAAAAATATTATTTTTAGAAAAATAAATTAGTATGTTATTATTTTTAAAATCAAAAAATAATATGTTATTTTTAAAATAATAATAAATGAATATTTTTAAATAATAATAATATTATAACTATAATATTTTATTTTTTAAAAAAATAATATTTTTAAAAAATATTTTTTATTTTTTGTTCCTTATCTATTTTTATTTTTAAAATATTATTTTTTTAATTTTTTTAAAATATTATTTTATTATTATTTAAAAATAATATTTTAAATTATTATAGATAATAAAATAATAATCCATACGGTATAACTAAAATCATGGTAATACTACAATAGAGTATTATACCAACAGATGCGGAGAAAGTACGAGAATAAAAAATAATAATAATAATAAAATATTATTTTATAAAAAAAGAAAAAAAAGAAAAAAGAAAAGAAGAAAAAAATTTATTCTTTTTTTCAATGGTGGTGCCGGGGGCGGGAGTTCCGATAGGCATCGGGGGATGCACACATTTGTCGAGAGAGTAAGAGGTAGTGATGGGGCGAAAGGGACTCAGGCGGCATCAGTAGGCATGAAGAAAGTATGAGAAGAAGAAAAAAGATGAGGATGCGATCAGAATCAGTATTTATCGAGAGAATAGAGAAATCGTTGTGAGCGATAGGGGAATACAGCGACACGTAGAAGATATAAGAACATGAACGAAAAAATATAAAATAAAATATTATTTTATAAAATAATAAAAAATATATCATATATATAATAAATAAATAAATAAAAATATTAAAAAATAAAAAAAATATTTATTAAAAATATTTATTATTAAAAAGTTTAATAATTACGGACCGTAATTATCTGCTCCGTACGATACTAAAATAATAAACGATGGTCCAGCGCTCTTGCGCGAAGTGTCGGGTTTGTTTTTTATTTTTTATTCCAAGCGGCGGCAGCGTATTTTAGTTTTTTTTTTTTTTTTTTTTTTTTTTTTTTTTTTTTTTTTTTTTTTTTTTTTTTTTGCTTTTAAACCCTTCCCAAACCCTCGCGGACGCCCACCTCCTCGCCGCCTCTCCACTGTCGCCTTCCTCCCTATCATCACCGGCGTCGGCCTTCCCCCTCCAATCTTCAGGTTCTTTCCCACAGATCTCCGAACTGACCTCCTCTCTGCTCTCCTCGCCGCCACGTTCCGTCACTGGCGTCGGCCTTCCCCTCCGATCTCCTTCAGGTGCTTTGCTTCCCACGTCTCCGAAAAAGAAAAAAAAAAATCAATCTATGCGGAAAAAGGTCTTGCTTTTTAATTTTTCCATTTTTCGTTGATTTTCCTATATGTTCTTTTATTTTTCGTCTGTTTTTACCATGTTCTTTAATTTTAGTTTACGAGGCCTTCGCGTGGTGGAGATGGCGAAGAAGAAGGAGAAGAAGGTTAATGTCTCAGGGAAGCCGAAGCACTCTCTGGACGTAAACCGCAGCAATGGAGGGGATACCAAAGGTGGTCGGACGGCCGCAACAGTGCGACGGCTCAAGATGTACAACAACCGGCCCAAGAGGGACCGGAAGGGGAAGATCTTGAAGCACGAGCTCCAGTCCAAAGAGCTTCCCAATACCCGCATCGAGCCCGACCGCCGATGGTTCGGTAAGCGCTCTTCGATCGCTCTTCAATCCTCAAATCTTCTTTTGCTCTTTATTTTGCCTGTTTTCTTGTTCTGAAAATTTTATGTAAAGAAGGGCCGAAACATCTTTCCAATATATGTTGATGTTGAGAAGTTTTTTTTGTTATCATGCATTTTATTATCAAAACTTGTCTGACAAGCATTTTAGAAAGTTTTTGATGTTAAGGAAAAGAAGTTCCGGACAAATTCCATCTGATCATCAAGTTGAAAACTTTATGCAATTATTTCAGAGAAATGAGATTTTTAGATGCAGGAATGAAGTTCAGTTCTAATTCTTCAAAATTGTCTCACAATCGTGAGACGGTTTCATTATGTCTTGACGTAGGATCCATCAGTGCTGACTAAGTTTTTTTTGCAGGCATTTTTCTTTGTTAGTGTATACTTATTTATCTGTTTATTTAGTTGGTTTGGTGTTGAGGATGATATGGGATAGCATTTCATTGACATGTCATTATTAATTATCAGAAACATCCATGTTATATGTGGCTGCTGTTCTGAATTTCAGGTAACACACGGGTTGTGAATCAGAAAGAACTTGAATTTTTCCGTGAGGAGCTTCAAAACCGACTTTCTAATAACTACAATGTCATACTAAAGGAGAGGAAATTACCATTGTCCCTTTTAAATGACCATCAAAAGGTAAGAACTTATTTATAGTGCCCTTTTATGCATCATTTAAACTTTGACATAAATCACAACCATATCTGTCTAATTTGGTTGATCTTCTGCTTATGTTTATGATCAATTATCTGAAAGAAGAAATGTTTCCACTGCATATTGGTTTTTACCTATTTCAGTTATGAATATTTTGATGGTAGCTCTTAAAAATTACTGTCTCATTTATGCTACAACTTATCAAATTTGCTTTTCAATCAATTGCTATGCTGTTAATATGAATTGATACATTTAGAACTACATAGTGGTGCAAATTTAGGATTAGCTTAGTATCTGACTGGAAGCAAAGGTACTCTCTCAATTAATTTGTGTCAGTAGCTCATCTAGTTCAAACATGAAGAACCACATTACTTACGTACTCTAAATCACATGCTAATTCTGAAGTGCAAGGAAGTTATGGATTTCTCCTTTATGTTCATGGAAATACCTATGGAAGCACAATGTAGTGTAAATTATTGATATGAAGATATTCTTTTACTTGAACTATCTATGCAGCAAGCAAAAGCACATCTTCTTGATACAAAGCCTTTTGAAGATGCATTTGGACCAAAGAGGAAAAGAAAACGCCCAAAGCTTTTAGCATGTGATTATGAATCTTTGGTTAAAAAGGCAGATGGATCTCAAGGTACAGAATAATTTGTTAATCTTCTGCGAAATCATTTACTTGTTTAATGCCTTTGATTTGATTTAAAATTGTACATTCAGTAAAATATGACTTTTCAGGCAATTTGTTGTTTCTTTAAGGATATTTTGCAAAATCAATGTTTTCCCATATCATTTCTTGTTGATTCCCTAGTTTTGGTTCTCATATGTCACCTCATAGTAAAGAGTAGGCCATAACCTTTTAATTTTTATATAATATCAAGTTCATTTATTTTTCTGCAGATGCATTTGAGCAGAAATCTGCTGCTTGGCAATCCAGGGAGGAGGGTGAAGAAGATGGCCTAAGAGACTTGGTCAGGCACACAATGTTTGAGAAGGGGCAGAACAAGCATATCTGGGGTGAGCTCTACAAAGTTGTTGATTCCTCAGATGTAGTTGTCCAGGTTTGTTTCTGCTAATTTGTATTGTAATATGCATATGTGTCCTTGTAAAACTTGAGAAACTATCCAAGATTTGTGGCAGCATCTTGTGGGATGCTGGAGTTATTTTGAAGTGGTGCATGCAGTTTGAAGTATGACCATGTGTGCATATATGTTTCAATGGTAGTTTCCTTGTGGGAAGGGATATGATATATATTTAGGCAGCACTTAGGGTGATGTAGACACATCTAAGTACCGTTTCAATTGCTGGCTTAGCTTTCTACTATTTGATCTTGAATGTCTTTATGTACATGATATTTTAACTGAGGGTCCAGATGATGCCATCACAAATGGTTTGACATATTTTTGTGTTTAAGATAACTTATTATATTTGTTTGCTTATTTGCATCATGCAACTTGAGTACAGGTGTTAGATGCTAGGGATCCACAAGGAACTAGGTGCCACCATTTAGAGAAACACTTGAAGGAGAACTGCAAGCACAAGCACATGATTCTTTTGCTGAACAAGGTTTGTTGTCTCAACTAGTTTGTGTTTGCAATATTTCATTGGCAGTTACATTTTTTGTCAGTGTTTACTTAAAAATCATTTTTAAAAGCTGACTAATGGTCTGATTGGTTTATTTTCTTACCTATAAAGTGTGATTTAGTTCCTGCATGGGCAACAAAAGGATGGCTGCGGCTGCTATCAGAAGAATATCCTACGCTTGCATTCCATGCTAGCATTAACAAATCTTTTGGCAAGGTTTAATATTTTATTTCTTTTGCTTGCTTGCTTGTGGCTCGTTCTTTGGCTTTAATGACTGTCACTCTTGAATTACTTTTTATATGCCACAGGGTTCTCTTCTATCAGTGTTAAGGCAGTTTGCCCGTTTGAAGAGCGACAAGCAGGCCATATCAGTGGGATTTGTTGGATATCCTAATGTTGGGAAGTCATCAGTTATTAATACTCTACGCACAAAAAATGTAATTTTTGCTATCACTTTGAATACCAAATGATAACGCCTTTACCTTTTATGGTTCGCTAGTTTTAAGTTCTTTCCATGATGCTATATGGCACATTTTTGTGGAATTTTCCTTCCCAAAAAAAGAGAAAGTATGGCTGTTTGTAAATATATATTATCTATTCAAAATATCATTGCAACAGACTTTAAAAAAGAAATTCAGGAACCAAGTCATTTTTGAGTGCAGAAAAGAAGGTATTTCAAGATACTTATATAATAGTAAGTAACCTAGTCAAAGCTTTTGCTTTCCTGTACATAGGCTAAAAGGCTTCCTTTTTGGCTTTCTAGGCCAGCATAGCATTTCACTGAATGCATTAGACATACAGTTATACAACGCATCAAGCTTATAATTTCTGTTTGACCACTTTGTAAAATGATTTCCAGCTTCCTTTTGTTCAATGTCTAAGTATTAGAGATTAAATGGGGACACTCTTGCCCCTTCAATCATAGCATAATACACCAATCACTGCCTTCATTGATGCATTCACATCTCCTATCATCTTAAGGTGAAGTGTGCTGATACTGAAATGCTGTTAAAAGCTGTGTAATAAGCATTATGAAGTTGTTTGATGTTTAGTACAGGTTTTTTAAGGATATTGTGGACTTAGATTATTAATCAATTTTAAATCAACCTGCTGGCACTGATAAATCATGTGAAAGCTGAATAACATGTGTTTTCTGCATTTTATTGCTTATATGATAATCATGACAAAATTCGTATGTTTTCTTAAACTGTTAAATGCTGTTTATCGGATTTGGATCACTTTTTTGTTTTCTGAAGGTCTGCAAAGTGGCTCCGATTCCTGGAGAGACTAAAGTTTGGCAGTATATTACTCTTACCAAGAGGATCTTTCTAATTGATTGTCCTGGAGTTGTATATTAGAACAAAGATTCCGAAACCGATATAGTCCTTAAGGGTGTGGTATGTATATCTTATTTTGCCTTAATAACCATGAATATATGTTTTTGCATAGTATATGGTATTTATTCTTTGGTTGGCTATTGTAGTGTTAGTTTATCATGTTTAGTGTTCTCTCTTTCCCCTTCTTCTTTTAAGTTGTTTATTCATTAGAAGTTGAAAGAGGTAATCATCCTGCTATTTCAATTATCGTGCTTTGATGCAATACGTGGTACAGAATTTCATCAGTGAGGTACCTCAGTCTACAATTCGATTGCTTTTTATAATTTGGATTAACTTCAGCAACTAACTATTGCTGATGATATTGTTATTAAACAAACAAGTCAGGAATCCTGCACCTTTGGTTTGTACCTACATGCCATTGATATGTGAATATTTTAAAGTCAGCATTAATATCATATATGTTTGTCTTGCATTATTTTGACAAACTCTGGCCTCTTTAGTGCTCTAAATTTTGATTATCATAGGGATCAGAATTTGATATCCATCACAGTCCTTGTTGTTTTGCTTTTAAATATTTTTTCCATAGAATTTTGACCACAGAAGTCCATTGGTCCATATTATGGTGATGTGTGCGCATATAGAAGGTAAATTAAAGCACATTACTACCAGATGATAGGACTATTGGTGAAAAGGGTCTCCTCATCAGATCCAACTGGTAACCTTTGCATTCCTTCAACAGGATAAACAATTGGATAGCCTTGTAATCATATCATTATATACATCTTTTTAAGAATTCTACTCCTTTCTGTCTACCCTTCTGTTTACATTATGCCAAACAGTACAAGATACAGGAGGTGGAGCAGGTATTTACACTTTATAGGCTATCATCAGATGCCTAATATATCATTCATAATCTAGATATGCTACTGCAGCAAGCTAGGATATCCATTCAGAGCATCCAACAAGCACGTCATTATAGTTGCTAATTTCAATCCAAAAGAGGCCGAATGTAGAATGGAGGCTAATTTGGGATTCTTTACCAGGTGCGCATTACAAACTTGGAAGACGCGTCTGAACATATTGGAGGAGTCTTGAGGCGCGTAAAGGAGCATCTGCAAAGAGCCTATAAGATTGAAGACTGGTATATCTATTTCTTTTTCCTTCCAATATTTTTTTGTTAATTTCATTTATAAGGTTTATTTATTGTACCAATATTTTGCTGTTGTTGCTTTTCCGCAATGAGTTTGTCTTTCTTTTCAGAATTAATTCATGGTACTAGTATTATATTCAGCTTTGCCTGTTAAGAATCTTATTTGAGTGGTGATCACTCAACCATAGAAGTTCATCAGGTGATAGCAATGGATTGCAAGAATAGGGCCAGGCAATGTGACTGGAAACAGTTTTGAGTTTTACTTCTTACTAGACCTTCTGATTCAAAAGTTGTGAGACATTCTCCGTGTAATCATAGACAGCCAGCATATCTGTATCAGAAGTGTTCTTATTTCCTGGATCCGTGCTCTGATGCAAAATAGAAGGCTATGCCAAGCTCCATGCCATATAGTTTTAGTCTTTTATGGTTTTGAGGCATAGTATTGCATTAAACCATGACTTCCAAATTTGTATGCCATCTTGTTGGCAACTGCCTTGCATCCCTTTTATCCTAATAATCAGTCAACTTGCTAAATAAACCTGTTTAGAACTTTTTTTTCCTTTTGTTTTTTGTTGGTCAGGAGTGACTGTTTGTACTCTTTTTCCAGGGTTGATGAGAATGACTTTCTTGTCCAGCTGTGTAGATCAACAGGAAAACTTTTAAAGGTATGATCTAGTTTTGTTTTTGTTTTTCTTTTTTGATGATCATCAATATACTGATATATAAGTCTTGATTGAACACCTTGCACCTTCACCGAATTTGTTTTTCCTAATTCTATGCTTGTTCTTGACCACGCACCCTTGAACAAGGACAGTGTTTCAGTTCCTCCCAGCACCCCCCCCTAAAAGAAAAAAAAAATCATACATGAAAATTGTCCATATTGCTCTAGCCTTCCCCTGTTTTTCAACTCTGACCCAAATTCAAGCACGTGTGGTGATTAGGGCAACTTCAGATACAATTGCATTTATATGAACACTGACTCAGTTGGTTCTTTAACATTTTGTCCTTGGTTGGTGCAACTCCTGTGTCAACACTCATGCCTCGCCTCCTAGCCTTATCATTTCATCTCCACATTCTCATCCTTGCTAGACTTGGCTTTTTGGCTAGGCTCCTCTTATTTTGCAATGTTCTAATCTTACAAAATTTTGCCTTGTTGCAGCTTTGGTTAGATTACACCCCAGATGCACTGATCTCACGATTCTATCTTGTCAACATCACTTTTGAAATATCTTATTTCGATTTCCATTTTAGGATAACACCCCAGAACCACTGATCTCATTATTCTATGTTGGTACAGCACTTTTGAAATATCTTGTTTTGATTTCCGTTTTACCATCTTTTCAGTTGACTCTGGTATTTTATACTGATAGGCATGTGAACCCTGAGGTATGACTTCATTTGTAGAGACTGCAGTTTGTAGCGCTGCTGTAGATCCATGGTTGAGATCACATTGAATGATTAAGCCCTTGAAACTTTCTGCATTATTATCTGCTTAGATCCATTAGTACGTGCGAGTTCCCATCTTTCACCAATAGCTGATGATGCCAGGAGCAAGTTTTTTATACGCTGAGCTGTGATGGCCAAGGCCTGGGAACATAGGCAATCAAGCTCTTTCATGTTTGAAGTGGCAATGTCTCTGATTGATCAAGAAATAAACTTCTAATTAAACAAATTGCATTTGACTTTTAAAAAACTGTCTGCATGAACAGAAATATTGACTTGCTCCCATATCTTCAATTCGATTTTCAACATAAATCGTATTCCCCCTTCCATGCAAATATAAGTTGTAGTTTCACTTTTTCTCAAAAAATATTATTTTAATGCAGATATAAGCTATTAGCTACTGCTCATTTTTGTTGTAATAGGTAGTCATCACCCAGATCTAGTTGAATCTCCCATTCCTTAGGACGACAAAGTTCACTTTAAACTTCTTGCATTTCAAGGAATGAGTTGTAGCAGGCGATGGATGTTGAAGAGCTAAACTTTTTCTGGATTATTTTCAGGGAGGCGAGCCTGATCTAATGACTGCAGCAAAGATGATCCTCCATGACTGGCAAAGAGGTAAAATACCCTTCTTTGTGCCCCCACCACAACAGCAGGAAGGCGATCCATCAGGAAATTCCAATTCACCTGATGCAAGTGAAGAACCGACGATTAGCACAGATCGGACAGCTGCTGCTATGAAAGCCATTGCTGCTATTATATCATCCCAGCAGCTAATGCATGTTCCTGCTCACAAGGACTTCGGTGGTGTTGTCGAAACAGAGACCGGCAAGACAGAGCGCCCTGAAGAAGATGCCAGCCCATCTGAAATCTAATCAAGCCCCCCTGCAGCCCCTTTCATTCTAGCAGGTTTCGCGAATTATGGGAAGGAACATAGGCCTTAAGTTCTTTGTTCTTCATCTGTGGCTGTATCTATGCAGGCTTATTGGTTTTTGAACATTTGAAAGTATCTGGAAGGTGGGAAAAGGTTTTGCCATTTTTGATTACTCGAACCAGATCAGATTTTTTGGTACGTGGAGTCTAATGACTCACCAGAGAGAGGAAGAGTAGATTTTTTGCTTGTATCTTGTGCATTTTTGCCTCCATGATTAATAAGATAGATATTAACGGCAAAATCATGATGATTTAGTTATTGCTACTGTCGTGGGTTTTTTTTTTCTTTTTTTAAGAGTGATATTTTATGCACCGTATGCGGTATAGTATAATTGATATGGAACATGTCATTTGATTACATTGGATCATGTAGTGTAAGCAATAATAAAATAGTATATGATATTATTTATTTTTTTCATTAGGTTTTTATCGATGAAAATATAATTTCTCTCCATAGAATAATAAAAAATAATATTATGGCTTCCTAATGTCATATAATGTAATAAGAAGTTATAATAAGGCAATAGAAAATCATATGTATTATTTAGAATATTATATACATTAATAAAAAATTATATAAGGCATCGGGATGTTGGTACAAATTTGGTTGATGTTGGAGTAGGAGAAGGTGAGGTCGCCATCCGTGATCTACAAAATAAGTCTCATCCGAAGTTGGGGGTTGTGGCTTCAGTAAGATCCTTCGACGATCAAGTCAGTTCTTTCGAACAATAGAGATGGAGTACTTAGAGAGATTTCCACAGAGTTTTAAGAAGGAGAAGAAAGCTTAAAGAGAAAACATATCTGGAGGATCTTTTATATAGGCGGAGTCTGTAACAAACCGATAGTGACAGCCGCAACTATCTGATAGTGGGCCGTTCGGGGTTACGTGGGGTTTGTTATGGAGGGTTGCATCCGTTGTCGTGACGTGTCTGTCTGTAGCCGAAGTCTAGATAGAATAACTGCAGACAGAATAACTGCAGACGGCGAAGAGTTCCTAGTTGCTATCGTTCTAGAGGAGTTCGGGGGTTCATGAGATCAACTGGGCGTCGATTGTTACTTGCTGTATCAAGAGTAAACATCGAGATCCTTTCGGACGGCTAAAAAAGGGTTCGGAAGGAATTTGGCTGAGAGGAGTCTGCTGGCGACTAAAAAGAATTCAATTGGGTTGCTGGAAGGTATTCGGAAGGAGTTCTGCTAAGAGAAAGGATGCGGATGAAGTTCAGCCAAGTGGAGCCTCTAGGCCACTGAAAGGAGAAGCTCGAGGGGAGTTTGCCAGCAGGAGAAGTTCGACCGAAAGAGAAGCTTGGAAGGCATTTGACTGTAGGATGTACGGTCGTAAGGAATCTGCTTGGTGACCGAAAGGTCTGGAGAAGTTCATCTATGCGGGATCCACTTGGCTGCAAGGAGTTGGCCTGATCGAGTGTTGATTGGTGGCTGCTTAGGCAAACAACGTCATAATGCTCTGGCGGGTCCCTATCACTCCTGCCTGGTTCAGTTACCCCTTGGGTTGAAGGAGATCTAGCTGAAAAGGAGTTCGACCAACATCTTGATTGGTCAGGTTAGACTATCCTGGGAGTAGTCCCTTGGTGCCTTAACCACTCAAGCCCTTGCCCTTGCTGCTCAAGCTCGTCCGAGTGGAGCCTTGTAGATTATTGGAAGGAATTTGGTAGAGGTTCGACTGGTTGGGGAGTTCGGCCAGAGGGGAACGATCGCAGGAGGGACCTAGCCGGTTGCTTGGGCGGTTGCTTTGACTATTCAAATTTATCTAGAGAAAGGACCCGCAATGCCCCATTGAGTCCGGAATTGATCGGCTCAGTCGAGCGGATCACCCAACTGCCATGTTGAAGGTCGGTCATCTCAGGACGAGTCAGAGTTTGAAAGCTTCTGTGGATTGAGGTTTAGTCGTTGTAGCTACTGCCGGTCGGAATCGATTAAGGATCGGATTCCTAGTTGAACTTTGGCAGATGTGGATTTATCTCCAATACTAGTCCCCCTGCTCCCGAGTTCGAAGTTCGAAGGATGGGAGTAAAATGAATGCTACCAAAGTTCCTTTCGGATTTTCCATGTATGTCGTATGGAAAATTTTGGCATCTACCGCATCGGCTCCGAAGCTTCATAAATGCGAAGGGACATGAAGAGACTTTTTCGAGCCTCCCACCAGAGTTCTACCCAAGGTACGGTGCCATTAAGAATCTGTCCGTTGCCAGACTCCTGCCATGATGAGTGGGACACACGTCAGCTGAAGATCGGCTAAAAAGGATTTGTAATCATAACTGCCCTAGGATTTGTAATCCTATTTAAACCCATCCTCTTCCTCCGGATCTTTACTTCTTCCGAAATCTTCATCTCCTTCATCTGGTTTTTGGTTTTCTTCTCCCTCCCGTGCGAGAGCTCAAGCTTCTTCTTCCATTTTCCTTGGTCCCAAGCATTCTTCTATTTGGCTTCCATTGCATTCATCATCTCCCGACTCTCCTCGATCGATCTAGGTCAGCTCCGAAACTCTTTTCTGGATTATTTCTGCGTTCTTCGCTTTCCACTCCTTTGGTTCCTTTGTAGAAGTTTTTCGTGCATCATTTTCTTCAATTTTTGGGTGCCTTTTTTATCCAAATGTTCCTCGAGGAGTCTTGGTCGACTTGTTCCAGGAGCCCGGCTCCTCTAGCTTTAGTAAATACATCCCCTAAGGAGGCCGAGCCCTTAGAGTCGTCCCGTCCTTCTTTTGTGCTGCAATAATTTCCTATAGGCTTCGACCCAGTGACCTTTCTTTAGTAAGAATCTAGTTCGGAATTCCTTCTGAATACGAACTTGAACTTCCTGGACCTAACGACCGAGCTTGCTCTCCTCCTTCTAGCCGAACCTCCCTATATGTCGAAACTCTGCGGGCCAAGCTTAGGCTACCTTGGCCTCCCTTCGTAGTTAGCTTATTCTGATTCCTCAACATCTTCCTTACTGTCATGGCACCAAACTCCTTTAGGTTCATCATAAGGTTTCTTTCTCTGTGCACCATGATAGGCATCCGACCTACCATTTCTTTATTCCGCAAGTTCTTTACTTTTAAGCGTCATCCAACTGCCAAGGACTAGTGGTACATATCTTTCCAGTTCAGTAAGAAAGGATTGCTTAAGGGCGCCCCTTCTTCCATCCATGGTTGGAAGGAGAAGTTCTTTTTTGTCTCATGTTCTTCCTTAAGGTTAGGGCTTCCTCCATGGGGGGAGATACGCGATTCAGTTCGTCGAGCTCCCGGGCTGAAAAATGAGGATCGGAGTTCGGCCGATAAGCTAAAGAGCTTTAATGCTCCAACGATCTCTATACTCTTGGACGAGCAGACCTTGTTCAATTTTGGTCTTAGTCCTCTTAACCCAGAAGGTAGCCTTTCCATCTATCTCTCTCCCCTTTTTTTTTTGCGAGGTGCTCATTGTTTTGATTTCGGTTTTCCTCTAATCTTTTCTGACCTGACCTTGGCCCTTATTTTTTACAGAGATGATTGCTGAAGAGCGGGACCACTTAGCCAAGGGACTCAAGTCCCTTAAGAGGAAAGGTGGCCCTACCGGAGGATTCCTCAAGAAGGCTCGCATCGAAGAGCCAAGCCAAGCCATGCCACTTCAAGCTGTGCCGGCCCCCGAACCTGCCATTGCCGTCGCACCGAGCCCAGCTCCGCCTGAGGAGGTCGCCCTCTCTTCTTCTCTCCAGCAAGAGAGAGTCACGAAGAAAAAGAAAATGAAGGCTATCAGTAAGAAGGTTGGGAAGCAGGCCAGGAATTTCAAAGGCGAAGGTCCCAGTCAGAAGCTGCCTTCCCTGGATGATCGAGAGGTCGTCCAAATACTGATGAAGGAGAACATCCTTCCCCATATCATTGAAAAGATATGTCTAAAGGACGATGTCGAGAGGTTCGATGAGTCCTTTGCCACCTTTTTGGAGGTAAGTGGTTCCTTTTGATTTTGGCTTCGTGCTTTTCGGAACTTAGGGTTGAGGTCTTTTTAGAGCTCTGACCTTCCTTTTGTTTCACAGCTGGGACACAATTTTTTTACTCACTCCGAGGTGGGAAGCAAGAAATGGGTCGAATCCTCCAAGGCCCTCGAAGGAGCCCATGTGGAGGCTAAGAAGGCTCGGGTAGAGACTGACTCCTTGAAGGTGGCTTTGGAGATTCAATCAGCTAAAGTAAAGCACCTCAGGGAAGAATTGAGGGTGGAGTGCGAGGAGATGGTGAGGTTGAGAGCTGCCTTGTGAAGAAAAATTCTTATTTTTCGGACCAGATTTGTTCAAATCTGATTGGATCAAAAAATATATTTTAAAATTTTTTTTTAATCTAAATCAGATCTGAGATATTTTAGATCTGATTCTTATTATTTAATAATTAAAATAAATTCAAATAAATTAAATCAAATTTAATTTATCTTGACGTAGGGTAATCATATTACCCATTGATGATCCTGTAAGCAGCGAAAGGTTCTAGATCTAGCCATGCAAATGCCTAACCTCTATCGGTATCCACTCGGGCTGGATCTGGAGATCGTCTTCTTCTCTATCACATCTCTAAAAATCAGATCTGGATCTGATTTGGAGGATCTTCAAAATACCTTTCGAAGATCAGCAGTTGTCCTTTACAGCAGCGCAGCCTTTTAGCTTTCTGTCACCTTTCTCTCATCTAGATTGCACCAACCAAGATCCCAAACTACTTTGGGCATGGAGAGGAGAGGGAGAAGATGGGCTTGGCATGGAGGAGGAGGAGAGAACCAGCCTTGGGGCGTGAGAATTTTTCAATTCTTTCAAAAATACTCTTTGGGTTGGGCGCAGGAACTTATTTATAGACTATGCGTGATCCAACTCCTCTTCTTCCCAACCAATCACAATCCTTTGTGAAATCAGATCTAAATCTGATTGGTGAAAATAGAGTCCCTTGGATTCCTCCTTAGATGGCACCTAAGATCAGTCAAATTTGGTTTTTAGGAGGAGTCTAATTGGAATCCAAAAAGGAGATGGAGTCCCTATCCAATAGGGACTCCTGGGCGCCTCCTGCTTGGGCACACGCCAAGGGTGGCATGCACCCTCCTCCTTGCCAGGTTCTGATAGGGGGACAAGCTCCCACCAGCCCTTCAATAGGTGCATGAACATAAACAGAAGTCAAAGTATCAATGGTCAACATTTGACCAGTCAAAGGTCAACTTTTGACCAAAGTCAAAGGACGAGAAATGGCAGGTGATCAAAAATGGCAGGTATTATCTTACAAAATAAGACAATCCTTTTCTGACCTGGACAAGCCCCAGTCAGACCAAGTGAAGGCCTCTGATCGAGCACAAACTCCTTTGGCTTAGTCAGGACAACTATTTATGATAGTAAAAGAAGAACATTAGGTTCAATTGAGTGCTAGCACGATTTCCTTGAACCTAATTGAATCTCATTCAGATCAATTGAACTGGATCAGTTCAATTGATGATCACCAGATTCAAACCCTTGTTTGTGTGACCCAGTTAGGTTCAAGTTCTGTATGGTAATGGGATATGTCATGATCTCTATCATCGACATCATCGAAACTCCTTTCGATGGATCAGAACTCTTCTGATTCGAACAACTAGAATGATCGATCATCTAAATCATTCTAATTGCTCCCAAAATCCATCAGTGACACCTAGCAGTATATGGTGGCAACCCATCAGAGCTGAATGCGAACCTCTTGGTGCAGCTACCTATGTGATTAAGTTCTTCTATCTTGAGCCTCCGATCAGATTAGGGTTAAGGTAAACTCGTCAAACCCTAGTTTCTGTCATATGATGTAATCATTCGATTCGAGTCCGATGTGAAAATCTAAATAGAAACTCTTTCTATTATTTCACTCTGCCATGGCCATGGGCTTCTGGACTTGATTCTCATGATTATCATAGGGCTGCTCCTCTACCACCGAGGTAGATAGATTCCATCTTGATGCAATCCAGTTCCTACAATGAACATGCTATAGCCAACATACACCTCAGGGTTCCTGAATGGCTAGGAGATCGAGTAATGGTGTAGTCAAACTATAACACCCTTCAAGGTGAACTATCGATGCACCTCAGGTCAAAGAACCAGACACACTACTATGCAGCATCGAGTCAGTCATTGACGAGAAGGTAGACTTTCCTAATGACTACTCGAGGTGGTCACGCTCAGTGCCCTCATTTCTCTAACGAGTATCTGTACTCTCGCTTGGTGTCTCCACACCATAGACTTCAAGACTCATCTACTAAAGAGAAGCGATTGTACACCAACCTTTCGGATCAATCACCATCCTCGTGATGATCCTATGGTCGGGAGCATTTTATGAGTTAATAATGATTATTCATGTCTTAAATTTTCAACTCTTGAAAATATGAATTATCATTACCATTAACTCAAAGAATATATCACAGACACTAAATACATATATGTGATAGAAAATAACCCATTTTATTGATTATAGTTAAAATTATAATTTTGCCCCTAAAAGTGTATTATAAGTATCAGCCAATTCTGGCTTCTAGGGCACATATATCTAACAATCTTTCACTTATCCTAAAGCCAATTGGCTACAAGTCTAAGTTCCATCTTCTCAAGGTGGGCTTCGATCTTCTGCTGGCCCAACGACTTTGTAAGTGGGTCTACCATATTATCTACGGAGTCGACTCTCTTGACTTCGATGTAATCTTTTCTGAGGTAATCGTGGATGAGGTGGTATCACCGCTCAATATGCTTGAATTTTTGGTGAGACCTCGGCTCCTTAGCAAGGGCTATGGCGCCATTGTTGTCACAGTATAGAGGAATGGCATCTGATGACATTACTTCGATTTCTACAGCAAACTTTTTGTACCAGAATACTTCTTTCGCAGCCTCTGATACAGCGATATATTCTACTTCTATGGTGGAATCTGCTATCACGATTTGCTTGGAACTCTTTCAGTTAATAGCACCATCATTGCACACAAACAGACTCCCAGATGTCGACTTTCGATCATCTATATCGGACATGAAATCTGAGTCTATGTATCCCTGGACTTGGAGTTCTCCGTTACCAAAGACCAACATCATATCCTTAGTTCTTCTTAAGTACTTAAGGATACATTTCACAGAAGTCCAGTGTTCTTCACTTAGATTTGACTGATATCTGTTTGTGACACTCACAGCATGGGCTATATCAGGTCGTATACATAGCATGGCATACATGAGACTCCCTATTGTAGAAGCATAAGGGATCTTGCTCATGCGTTCTATTTCCTCAGGTGTGCTAGGGCACATCTTCTTGAAAAGATGAATACCATGTCTGAAGGATATTAATCCCCTCTTAGAGTTTTCCATACTAAACATCTTTAGTACTTTCTCTATGTACATCTTCTGTGAAAGTCCTAGCATCCTATTCGGTCTATCCCTATAGACCTTAATTCCTAGAATAAAGGATGTTTCACCTAGGTCTTTCATGGAGAATTTCTTGGACAACCATATTTTGACTGTCGTCAATATGGGAATATCATTCCTAATAAGGAGGATGTCATCCACATACAATACGAGGAAGACAACAGTGCTCCCACTGACCTTTTTGAAGACACACGGTTCCTCTTCATTTTTTATGAAACCAAACATTTTGATCACATCATTGAAATGAGTGTTCTAGCTCCGAGATGCTTGCTTAAGTCCATCATTGAAATGAGTGTTCCATCTTGGACTGACTGCCCATCACGCATCTTAGCCTTAAAAAGTTGTTTCGTAACTTGATACTTGGCTGCGTGACTCTGTTTACCAAACATCTCTTACAGGTGAGCCAATATTTGGCGAGCAGTTTCGATATCTTCATGTTGGTGCTGGAGCTCATCAGACATCGAGCCCAATATGTAATATCTGATCTTATTATCTTCGTCTATCCATTTTTTTAGAGACACTCTCTGTTTAGTGGACGGACGGGTTGGTAAGGTGGGAGGATCCTGATCCAATACATGGGTTAACTTCTCAAAATCCAAAATTATTTTGTAGTTCCTGAGCCAATCTTTATAATTGAATCCGGTCAGTCTATGTGTGTCCAGAATACGTGCCATTGGATTGGAGGAAGTCATTTTTCTGTAGAGAGTCAAAGATTCTAGTTAGATACTGTACTTATGACTTGATCAATTTATTTAAGAATTTTATTTTTAAATAAATTAGCTTTCACTATTTTTTTGGATCCCTACACTTTCTCTGTAGAAATGCAAAAATCTCCATGATTAATGATTTCTAGTGGGTGGTGCGGTCTCACCAACTGACTCATCATCTCACCTAACAGTTATTGGTGATGGGTTAGCCAGTGAGTGAACAATTCTTATTCAATGATTCTCTAATCATAGTGCATCCAAAATTGATCTCTAATTCATGAATCTCACAATATCCAAAATATTGATCCACTCCTTAGTTAAGTCAGACCCACCATTTGCACAGACTGGATTCTTAATTGAGTCTCTCACCGTATCCGAAATATTGAGCCCAACTCATCCTCCAGTCCATAGCATCCAATGCCTAATAGACATTGTTGATGCTGACTTGATCATCGAAGGGTCCTACCGGAGCCACCCTCCATCAGCTTCGGATGGAACTTTATTTTGCAGGTCCCCAGTGGCGACCTCATCGGCCTCCACTCCAGCAGACTTCGACGATGGCCAGATTCAGCGTCAACAAATTGGCGCTAGAGGAAGGGCTAGGGCCCGACGATGATTTCTCTCTTAAAGGAAGCCGAGGTTCCTTTATTCTTAAAGGAGTGCTCGACGATGATTTCTCTCTTCCCACTCCAGAGATCTCTCTTCTTCCTCTTTCGAATTTCTTTCCAAAAAAAAAAAGCCCCCCAGGAGAGCCTCGATCCGACGATCGATGGCCTCCACGGCCCGATCCCGTTCAGATCCGTCTGCTCCCGCTCCAGCCCCGGCGACCCAGGTTCACTCTGTAGCTGCGGTGGATACGGAGCAGTTCAACCTGCTCGTCCAGCAGGTTCGTAGTCTCATGGAGGTAGTGCAGGCGGTGCAGGCCATGCACCAACAGACCCCAGTACCAACTCAATCGGCACAGGATTCTCCAGAGCCATGTGGCCCAGTCTAAGGGCAATCGACATGGGCTTCCCGACCTCCAATCCCCAAAAGAGGAAGGCAACGGAGGGAGAGCCCCTGCTCGGACCGCGGCTCGACCTAGGGTGAAGCTTTGCACCCTTTCGGCAAGAAGACCTTGGAGATCAGAGACCGCAAAAACCTCCTGGATCAAAGGCTCTTAGAAATAAGCCGACGAATCGAAGAATTCCGTCACACTCCCTCCTCACGTGGTAATGACATCTGCACTAACCCTCCTTTTTTGCAGAAAATCATGTAGGAATCGATCCCGCCGAACTTCAAGCTCCCACAGTTTGAGAGCTACGATGGGACCACCGACCCGGTCGACCATCTGAAAGCCTTTCGAACAACAATGCTGCTCCATGGCGCGTCAGACGCTATCCTATGTCGGGCTTTCCCCTCTATCCTTAAAGGGGCCACCAGAAATTAGTACTCGACGCTCAAGTCAAATACCATCTTATCATTTGACCAGATGAGTCAACAGTTTGTGGCCCACTTTATCAGTAGTCGACGTCCGTGCCGAGGTTTGGATTCCTTAATGGCCATCAGGCAGAAGAAGGGCGAACCCATCCGAGCTTACATCACCCAGTTTAATACTGCTGCACTAAAAATTCGGGACCTAGACCAGTCATTCGCCATGGCCGCTTTCAAGGGCAGCCTTCAGAAGAACGACTTACTGTTCTCCCTAAAAAAGAAGTATCCTAGGGATTTTACCGACATGCTGGCTCGGGCCAAAAGTTATGCTCGGGCAAAGGAGGCCTTCGAGGCTAAGGACGATGAAGCCGGCGGCAAGCGACGAGTCGGCGGGCCAGGCAGGTCTGCCAAAGAAAGAAAGAAGACTGAAGCTCGACCGCATTTTCGAACTCCCCCTAATCGTGGGTGAGCCCGGACTCCCCCTCAAGCTCGAAGGTGAGGAAGCCCTGACGGAAGGGCATGCTGAGGTTTCCCCAGCACCGAAGTTCTCCCCGACGATGATGATTTTACAACTATGCCCCCCTTAACGTCCCGAAGACTCAAGTACTGATGGAGATCCAGGAACGACTTCTAAGACCGGAGAGAATGCGTTCCCATCCTAGCAAGTGCAATCCCAATAAGTTCTATCTTTACCATCGCGACCACGGTCATGACACTGAGGAGTGCATCCAACTTCAGGACGAGATCGAAGAGCTCGTCAAGCGAGGCAGACTTAGCCAATTTCTGCGAAGACGGCCTGAGGAGAAGGAAGATCGGCTAAGAGCGTTACCGCCAAATGGAGAAAACCAGCAAAAAGATCGGCTGCCCCATGGCATCATCAATACTATATTAAGAGGACCTCAGCAAGGGGAGACCAGCGGATCCGAAGGATCGATGAAGAGGTGGAGGATCATGGAGCCCGTGGCCTTCACCGAGGAGGACAGTCAGGGAATCCAATTTTCGCACAATGATGTGGTTGTAATTTTTTTGAATATTGCTGACTATGATGTACGTCGCGTTCTGGTAGATAATAGAAGCTCGGTCTATGTGTTGTTTTACGATGCCTTCTCAAAAATGTTCCTACCCGACGACCGCTTGGGGCCGATGAATTCTCCGCTGGTAGGATTTGCTGGCAACACCATAGCAGTCAAAGGCATAATAACATTGATCGTAGCGACAAGGCAGCGCCCGAAGCTGGCCAAAGCTTGGGTCGACTTCCTAGTCGACCCCATCTGCCTATAACGCGATCCTTGGCCGACCTGGTCTAAATGCACTCCGGATGGTAGTATCAACCTATTATTTGAAGATGAAGTTTTCGATGAGTCACGGGGTCGAAGAAGTCAGAGGAGACCAGGCTCTGGCGAGGTATTGCTACTCGATCGCGCTGCATAAGGGAGATCAGTCCGATCCTTATCTTGTTGATGGACTGGACGTCCACGACGACCTCACTGAGGAGCGGAGTGAGCCTGTGGAGGACCTCATCTCTGTGCCCTTGAATGACGAAAACTCAGAGCATGTGGTGCAGATCGGCTCCAACTTGACGGCCGAGGTTTGAGAGCAGCTTGCTTTCCTTAGAAGAAATGCGGACATCTTCACCTGGACCCCAGCGGATATGTCGGGGATCGATGCCGAGGTCATGGAACATCAGCTAGCCATCGATCTGAGGCACCGATCGATAAGAGAAAAGCTGCGCCACTATGCCCCGAAGAGATAGAAAGCGATCATCAAAGAAGTAGACAAGCTTCTCAAAGCCAGACTCATCTAGAAGGTTAATTACCCGACCTGGGTCTCGAACGTGGTTCTTGTCAAGAAAGCGAATAACAAGTGGAGGATGTGCGTCGACTTCAAGAAGCTGAACAAGGCTTGCCCGAAGGACAGCTACCCCCTATCCGGGATTGACCAGCTGGTGGACGCAACCTCGGGCCATGAGCTCCTCACCTTCATGGATGCCTTTTTTGGTTACAATCAGATATGCATGGCACCCAAGGATGAAGAGAAGACTGCCTTCATTACTGACCGAGGTCTTTATTGCTACAGGGTCATGCCTTTTGGACTCAAAAATGCAGGGGCAACATACCAGCATTTGGTTAATAAGATCTTCAAGGAGCAGATCGGCCGCAACATAGAGGTGTACGTAGATAATATGCTTGTCAAAAGTCGGGCTTCAACAAAATACCTGACCGACCTTGAAGAGACCTTTGGTGCACTCAGAAAGCACAAGATGAAGCTGAACCCAACCAAATGCGCCTTTGGTGTAACCTTTGGAAAATTTCTCGGGTTCATGGTGTCGAGACGCAGAATTGAGGCAAACCCCCAGAAAATCTGAGCCATTCAGGAAATGACCATTCCAAAGACAATCAAGAAAGTTTAGCGCCTGGCCGGGAATGTGGCATCCCTAAATTACTTCATCTCAAGGTCGGTCGAACGATGCATGCCCTTCTTCGAGGTTCTCAGGCGATCGAAGGACTTCTGCTGGACGATGGAGTGCCAACAAGCATTCAAGGAGCTCAAAAACTACCTCAGCACGCTCCTGCTGCTGGCAAAGCTCGAACCTGGGGAAGAATTATTTCTATATCTAGCTATCTCCCCGGTGGCCCTGGCGGCAGTCCTGGTCAAAAAAGAAGTAAAGATGTAACGACCGATCTACTACATGAGTCGAGTTCTGAGGGACGTGGGGACTAGGTACTCTAGGTTAGAAAAACTGACTTACTATCTCCTAATTGATGCCAGGAGGCTCCAACCTTACTTTCAAGAGCACACCATAACGATTCTCACGGATCAACCAATAAAAGCAGTTCTCCACTGAGCAAACGCCTTCGAAAGAATCGCAAAATGGGCAATCGAGCTCACAGAGTTTGACATCAACTACCGACCCAGGCCGTCGATCAAAGCCCAGATACTGGCAAATTTTGTGCTAGAATGCACCATTCCAGTTGAAGCCGAGCTTGAGTCGAGTGGAACCGACACTAGAGCGAGGCCGAACTTCAATGAAGTCGAGCTATCACGGTCGATCCTCTCCGAAGAGAGCGTCGACCTTTCTGAAGGTTCCTGGGCTCTGCACGTGGATGGTTCATCCAACTCCACCGGAGATGATGCGGGGCTGGTCTTGGTCAGCTCCGAAGAAGTCATCGTCGAGTACGTGCTGCATCTCGAGTTTCCCACGATCAACAATGAGGTCGAGTATGAAGCGCTGATCGTCGAATTAATGATAGCAAGAGAATTAAAAATAGATCGGCTTCAAGTCTACAGCGATTTTCAGTTGATGGTTGGTCAAGTTGGCGGCGGCTACGAGGCACGGGAGGAAAGCATGATGAGATACCTCAGGAAAGTGAAGAATTTGATCCCGACCTTCGACAGTTTTGGCATTCAGCACATTCCGAGGGCAAAAAATGCAAGAGCCGATCTTCTCTCCAAGTTGGCCGCTTCAACACCAGCCGAACTGCCCAAAGAAGTATTTTTGAAAATTTTGAAGTGCCCGACCACAGAGGAATCTCAGGCCATCCTACAGACGAAATTCGAGCCCAGCTGGATCGACCCATTGATCGTCTACCTTCAAGAGGGGGTCCTTTCCTGCGATCGAAAGGAAGCTCGAAAGCTCAGGAATCAGGCCTCCCGCTATGTCTTATACGAAGCCAGATTGTATAAGAGGTCGTACTCCCTTCCGTTGCTGAGATGTCTCCGACCTTCAGAGGCCGACCTCATGCTATGGGATGTGCACGAAGGACTCTGCGGAAGTCACGTAGGAGCCAGATCCCTATCACAAAAACTATTCCGACAGGGGTACTACTGACTGACTTTATTTCGTAATTTCGTGGAATATGTAAAGAGGTGCGACCGCTGTCAAAAGAACGTCAGCGTGCAGAGGCAGCCAACATCCGAACTCACTCCGCTCAACTCACCCTGACCGTTTGCACAGTGGGGAATGGATATACTCGGTCCCTTCCCAACGGCATCTGGGCAGCGGAAGTTCCTCTTGGTCGCAATCGACTACTTCACCAAGTGGGTCGAAGCCGAACCACTTACAAAGATTACCGAGGCAAAGGTACAAGACTTCATCTGAAAGCCACTAGTCTGTCGGTTCGGCCTACCCCAAACTCTCATAATCGATAATGGGAGATAGTTCACCGAGGTGAGGTTCACCGAGTTCTGCGAAGGACTAAACATCTTCCACCGCTTCACATCGGTGGCTCACCCACAGGCCAATGGGAAAGCTAAGATAACCAATCAGATCCTGCTGCAAGAAATCAAAGCGAGACTCGATAGGGCAAAAGGAGCTTGGGTGGACGAACTTTACCATGTCCTCTGGGCATACCGAACTACTCAGAGGGTGTCGACCGGAGAAACACCCTTTGCCTTGGCCTTCGGTACTAAGGCAGTTATCCCGATCGAGCTTAAGCTCCCGTCTGCATGACTTATGGGTTTCAACGAGCAGCACAACCCCCAGGATCTTAGAGTCAACCTCGATCTTCTAGAAGAAAAGAGGGAGGAAGCCCACATCCGGATGGCAGCCTACAAACAGAAGGTGGCTCGGTACTACAACTCCAGGGTTAAAAACAAGACGTTCAGAGCGGGGGACTTAGTACTCCGGCGAGCCGCTGTCGCTCAACCTCAGAGTCAAGAAAAGCTCGCCCCAAACTGAGAAGGTTCGTATGAGGTGACGGAGGTCATCCGATCCAGAACTTATCGTCTGAAGGAACTCGGAGGGGTAGTGCTTCTCCGACCGTGGAACTCAGAAAATCTGAGGATGTATTATCAGTAGACATCCTTTAAAAATTCTTTTGTATTGCATTATTGATTTTTGGCACGAGGATTACGTGATGGCATGAAAGAAATGAGCAAAAGTAGCCCATTAGGAACAGGAGGAGAACCTCGTCTTAACGCGAGCAGGTCAAAGACCTCTAAACCTCGACTGTAGGAGACAAGGTCTTCCATGGGTTAACATCGGCCGTGGAAAATAAGACCTTTCCAAAATTGAAGGCCTCATTCATAAAAGACGAGATGGGGGGAGAGGTGCGGATGACGGTCCGTATGTGCCCCCACAGCCCGTTAGGAACAGGAGGAGGACCTCGTCTTAACGCGAGCAAAATCGAAGACCTCGTTCACCTTAGACGAGATGGAGGAAGAGGGACGATGGTCCGCATGTGCCTCCACAGCCTGTTAGGAACAGAAGGAGGACCTCATCCTAACGCGAGCAAAGTCGAAGGCCTCATTCACAAAAGATGAGATGGGGGGAGAGATGCGGACGACGATCCGTATGTACCCCCACAGCCCGTTAGAAATAGGAGGAGGACCTCGTCTTAACGCGAGCAAAGTCGAAGGTCTCGTTCACCTTAGAGGAGATGGGGGGAGACGAACGATGGTCCGAATGTACCCCTATAGCCTGTTAGGAATAGGAGGAGAACCTCGTCCTCACGCAAGCAAAGTCGAAGTTAGGAATAGGAGGAGAACCTCATCCTAACGCGAGCACCCGCATCAACATCGACAAAAGAGGATAAGATCTCTCCCGAGCGATCGGGCCAACCTCGACTGGAGAGCTTCGACTTCCACTTCGATCAGAGATAAGATTGGAGATAACCTCATCGTGAGATGAGATCTCCCTCGAGCTTCGACTTGGATCAGCATGGGGCTTAGAGGAAGACTTCGGCAGTCATCTTTCCTGCAATCCCTTCCTTCAATTTTCGAACCCAAAAGTGGGGGGGCTAGTGTTGGGGATAAACCTCGCTCCCATCGAAGTCTAGTTCGATGCTCAGCCTAATGCAACCAGTAGCCGCAGAAGAGCTTCAGCAGACGGGCTTCAGCCGAACCCTCAGCTGTTGAGCTTCTTCTAACCCGTTCAGCCGGCCGAACTACTTAGCTGTCGAGCTCCTTCGGACTCCTCAGCCGTCGAGCTTCTTCAAACCCTTTCGACCGACCGAACCACTTAGCGGTCGAACTCCTTCTGACTCTCCAATCATCGAACTCCAGTCAGACTCCCGCAAGAGCCGAACTCTCTCCATGTCGTTACAATCAGGTGCCTACGGGAGTCGAACTTCCTCCAAACTTCCTCTAGCGACCGAGCTTCTACGAAAGCCGGACTCCCTATGGACTCCTTCAGCGGATGGGCTTCTACTGAAGTCAGACTCCTTACGGACTCCTCCAGCAGTCAAACTTCTCAATGGCCGAACTTCCATGAAAATTGAACTTCTTATGATGGATTCCTGTAGGCGATCCCACTACTAAACGGTTACACGATAATAACGATCGACATTTAAAGTCAATAACGATCGACATTTATCAAGTCAATAACGATTGGCATTTATCAGGATAGTTACGACAATCATTAATCAAGACAGTTACAACAAGCTCCCTCTATAAAAAGGACCCTCTAGATATGTTTACGCTAGATTTTGAAAATCCTTCTCTTCTCCTCAAAACTCTATTGAACTCCACACTGAGCACTCCATTCTTGTTGGCGCTGACTTGATCGTCGGAGGGTCCTACCGGAGCCACCCTCCATCGACTCCGAACGAAACTTTATTTTGCAGATCTCTGATGGCGACCTCATCGGCCTCCACTCCAGCGGACTCCGACGATGGCCAGATTCAGTGTCAACAGACATGGTTGCATCTTTCTGGTGCAATTGAGCCACTGTATCCAGCCGAGAACAATCAACTCTGGGAAGGGTCCGCACATCTACAATGGTGGAAGACCTCGGACTTAATCTTTTCTTAGAAAGAATTGATTCAGATCTCATTAAACTAAACTTATCATAGTCATAACAATTATGACTAACCTAGTGGCATGGGTTAGCTCGGATTATTGACCATCTCAAATTAGAACTGAGTCAATAGATATGGCTAGATAAGTGAGATCGGTGGAAGGGATATGCCATTAACTCATATAAGAATGCATTCAGATTGAGTAGCTCCCAATTAAAAATCAATCGATCGTATGTGCCAAACTTACCTTAGACATCAAATTATTGAGCCAGAATCAATTGGGTTAGCCTATAATCCAGACTCTAACCTCTGAGTCTAATTAGGTCTTGCTTGATCATGACTCGATCTTGACCCAAACTTAATCCTATTAGGCTAGTCAATTTAAGCATTGTTGATCCCATCTAACCAACTCTTGATTCGATTTGATCAACCGCTTAGACCTAACTAAGCTATCCAAGCCCGAACCCAGTATTATGAATATATCTTAGATCTAAAATTCTCAATTTTAAACCTAATTAATATTCTATAATCTTAATTTTTAATTAAGTAGGGTTCATAAATAAAATATGCACAATAAATCCTAGGGTTTCAGGATCTAGGATTTTGCAGAAAGTAAATTTTGGGTTTTTGATTAAGGACGAACGCGCAGCACTCCTACACATTATAAGAATACCCCATCGGATGGGAGGAGAGGGCCTTTAAACCCTTTTGCTTTCTTATGACCGAACGGGTAAGAGGAATGCCTTAATCAGGAACATGCAATACTACAAAATAGTTTTAGATCTATATCATATATCTCATATACAAATTAGATCTAATCATGGCATATTTTGCATACATCTCATGTATCGAATCATGCATATTTTTAGATCTAAATTATCTCATAATAAATTAAAAAATTAGATTTAAATTAATCTCATCAAAATAAACTCTAATCTAAATAACTATGTAGAACTATTCTACAACTAGTCTAGACATGCATCAATCATATCTTATATGATGTTTAAATTAAATAATTTTTTTATTTACTATTTTTTAGATATTATTATAATAATTATAATATCAAAAAATAGTAAATAAATAGATCTAAAATATAATATAATTAAATTAAATTAAAAATATGCAAGACTATTCTATATAACTATTCTATTTTAGAACTAGTCATGCATATTTTCTAATCTTAGATCCAAATCATTTAATTTTAATTTTTTTTTGATTTTAGATCTGATCACATCTCATGTGACATCTGAGATCACTTATTTTTTAATTAAAATAAATTTATAATTAGATCTAAATACTTTAGAACCTTGGCTCTGATACCAGCTGAAGGAAAATTCTTATTTTTCAGATCAGGTTCGCTCAGATCTGATCGAATCAAGAGATGTATTTCAAAAATTTTTTCTTTAATCTAAATCAAATATAAGATATTTTAGATCTAATTTTTATTATTTAATAATTAAAATAAATTTAGATAAATTAAATCAAATTTAATTTACCTTGACGTAGGATAATCCTATTATCCGTTGATGATCCTGTAAGCAGCGGAAGGTTCTGAATCTAGCCACGCAAGTGCCTGGCCTCTACTAGTATCCACTTAGACTGAATCTGAAGATCCTCTTCTTCTCTATCACATCTCTAAAAATTAGATCTAGATCTGATTTAGAGGATCTTCAAAATATCTTTCGAAGATCAGCAGTTGTCCTTTGCAGCAGCGCAGTCTTCTAGCTTTCTGTCACCTTTCTCTCATCTGAATTACATCAATCAAGATCCCAAACTACTTTAGGTGTGGAGAGGAGAGGGAGAAGATGGGCTTGGCATGGAGAAGGAGGAGAGAACCAGCCTTAGGGTGTGGGAATTTTTCAATTCTTTCAAATATACTCTTTGGGTTGGGCACAGGATCTTATTTATAGACTATGTGTGATCCAACTCCTCTTCTTCCTAACCAATCACAATCCTTTGTGAAATCAGATCTAAATCTGACTGGTGGGAATAGAGTCCCTTGGATTCCTCCTTAGATGGCGCTGAAGATTAGTCAAACTTGGTTCTTAGGAGGAGTCTAATTGGAATCCAAAAAGGAGATGGAGTTCTTGTCCAACAGGGACTCCTGGGTGCGTCCTACTTGGGCACGTGCTAAGGGTGGCATGCGCCCTCTTCCTTACCAAGTTCTAGCAGGGGGACAAGCTCCCACCAGCACTTCAATAGGTGCATGACATATGGACAGAAGTCAAAGCATCAATGGTCAACATTTGACCAGTCAAAGGTTAACTTTTGACCAAAGTCAAAGGATGAGAAATGACAATTGACCAAAAATAGCAGATATTATCTTACAAAATAAGACAACCCTTTTCTGACCTGGACAAGCCTCAGTCAAACCAAGTGAAGGCCTCTGATCGAGTACAAACTTTTTTGGCTCAATCAGGACAACTATTTATGATAGTAAAAGAAGAACGTTAGGTTCAATCGAATACTAGCATGATTTTCTTGAACCTAATTGAATCTCATTCAGATCAATTGAACTGGATCAGTTCAATTGATGATCACTAGATTCAAACCCTTGTTTATGTGATCCAGTTAGATTCAGTTCTATATGATAATGGAATATGTCATGATCTCTATCATCGACATCATCGAAACTCCTTTCGATGGATCAGAACTCTTCTAATTCGAACAGCTAGAATGATCGATCATCTAAATCATTCTAATTGCTCCCAAAATTCATCAGTGACACCTAGCAGTATATAGTGGCAATCCATCAGAGCTAAATGCAAACCTCTTGGTGCAGCTACCTGTGTGATTAAGTTCTTCTATCTTGAGCTCCGATCAGATTAGATTAAGGTGAACTCGTCAAACCCTAGTTTCTATCATATGATGTAATCATTCGATTCGAGTCCGATGTGAAAACCTAAATAGAAACTCTTTCTATTATTTCACTCTGCCATGGCCATGAGCTTCTGGACTTGATTCTCATGATCATCATAGGGCTGCTCCTCTACCATCGAGGTAGATAGATTCCATCTTGATGCAATCCAGTTCCTACAATGAACATGCTATAGCCAACATACACCTTAGAATTCCGAATGGCTAGGAGATCGAGTAATGGTATAGTCAAACTATAACCCCTCAAGGTGAACAGCCGATGCACCTCAAGTCAAAGAACCAGACACACTACTGCAGCATCAAGTCAGTCATTGATGAGAAGGTAGACTTCCTTATGACTACTCGAGGTGGTCACGCTCAGTGCTCTCATTCTCTAACGAGTACTTGTACTCTTGCTTCGATGTCTCCACATCATAGACTCAAGACTCATCTACTAAAGAGAAGCGATTGTCCATCAACCTTTCGGAACAATCACCATCCTCATGATGATCCTATGGTCGGAAGCATTTTATGAGTTAATAATGATTATTTATGTCTTAAATTTTTAACTCTTGAATATATGAATTATCATTATCATTAACTCAAAGGATGTATCACAGATACTAAATATACATATATGATAGAAAATAACCCATTTTATTGATTATAGTCAAAATTATAATTTTGCCCCTAGAAGTGTATTACAAGTGTCAACCAATTCTGGCTTCTAGGGCACATATATCTAACACCTTAGCCCTGGAGATGGAGGAGAAGAGGAAGGCCCAAGAAGAGGTCAACACCATGAAATAGCAGGCCGTAGAAGACTTCAAGTCCTCCAAGGATTTGGAGGACATCAAGATAGCATTCGCCCAGGAGTCCTTCCTCGAAGGGTTCCAGATCTGCTTGGAGAGGATTGCCGAGAACTTCTCCAATGTTGACCTGGATCTTCTCATAGAGAATCCTGGCGATAGAGTCGGTCCTTCGAGTGTTGGTGATAAAGCCGCCTCTGCTCCTCTTGCTATCGAAGTCACTCTGAGGGCCTCCAAGCCTACTACCGCAGCATCCGAACCTATTCAGGAATCGAAGGCAGTCGGGCACGCTCCAACCCCTCCCGTGGCTGAGCCACCTAAGGTCTAAATTTTTGACAACCATGTACCTTTTCTTTTTTTTTTTTTTAATCAATGTACTTAAGGATGTTTTAAGTAAATGAAAAGCAAACCTCTTTCTTTGTTTCACACTTTGTGTTATTGTGCGTGTGGTTCGGAATGCTTCCAATAATCAGGGCCATGAGCCCCCCTCTCCGATTGATGCTGAACCTTTGCCTCAGGGGGTTTCACTTAAGCCATTGATAAGGGGCTTGAAGAAAGAAGTCCACCACTTGAAGAGAAAGTTGAAGAAGGTGAAGGCTGACCTTCAAGCCTCATGAAAAAATGCCTCAGAGGCAACCAAGAAGGTCACTCACCTTCGGAACGTTCATATGAAGGAGTCTACAGACTTCGCCATCAAGGGGAACTTTGAAAAGCAGTTGGTGGAGCTCAGAAAAAGCGTCATCTACAAGTCTTGGACGCTGAGAGCGAAGATCAGCTCTCTTGAAGCTGACTTTAAGAAAGCAAAAGAAAAGATCTGCCTCTTAGAAGAGAGCTCGCCGTGGTCTTCCGACAAGGTGCGTTATGAATGGGATTGGTTGAAGAAGTTCTCCACGCTCCAAAAATAGTTGCAGGATGCCAAACAAACATACAAGACCTATCGATTGGGGTGGAGTGAGAGGATATCTAAACTAGAACAGTAGCTTTGTGCCTTGAATGATGAAGTAGCCCGGCTCCAGCGACGGCTTGCCAAAGGCTTCCAGGACAGTACAAGTAGGGAGGCTGAAGAGATCGCCTCTTTGAGGAGGACCGTCGATGAACTCTCAGAATAGGTTGGTGCAGAAAAGGTCGAGGTGCAGCGGCTGAAGCTTGAGTTAACTTGTGAGCGTCAGGCTACCAAGGATGCGGAGGCCGAGTCTGAGGTTTTGAGGAGGCAACGGCGGAAACTCGAGGCCAAGCTTAAGCACATCGATAGGATGTATGTAGACAACATTTATAAGAAGAAGGAACTCGAGGGAGAGATTTTCAAGCTAAAGCAGGCCTTGGTGATGGCTGAAGCTGATAGTCCAAAGTCTGAAAAGTTCGATCCATCTTAAGGCTTTGTCTCCTTTTTCTTCTTTTTTTTTTGTGTAACCGATCTTGTCGGCCTTTCTCTTGCTTGTAACAGGCTTGTGTTTTCATGTGATTAGTCTTGCCGACCTTCACCCCATTTGTAATGAATTCAAGATATACAAGAAAATAGTATCTTTCTTTGTTACCTCTGCTTTATGTGAATTAAGCATTCCCTTGTAGCTTCGCCTTCTTCACTTTGCTTTGTCTTGCACTGCTTTCAAATGAAGTAGTCCGTGTGGGTGTCGAGCTAGGGCTTCCCTCCGCGAACTAGCGTGGGGTTCTTCCTTTCATATTTGATGTTGCTGTCAGGAAGAGACAGAGGAAGAAGTACGTCGGTGTTGATGTTGTAATTTTTTTTTTCTTTCTTTTTTTTTTGCTCGGGTCTATCGAGATCTTAGTTTTCTTCATGCTTGGATGAGGTTTCTTTCCATTTGTTGGGCGACCTTAGGGGTACGTAAGGGCTATCAGCTGGACCCTTATCCCGATCTCATCACATGTTAATGGGGTCTTCGATTTTGCTCATATTAGAATTAGGTTCTCCTTCGATTCCCAATATGGTTGTAGGGGTACATTAGGACCGCTGTCTGGGCCTCTCTTCTTATCTCATCTAAAATGAACGAGATCTTCGATTTTGCTCGCATTAGGATGAGGTTCCCCTCCTATTCCTAATGGACTGTAGGAGCGTAATAGGGCCATTATTAAGGCCTCTCCCCTCATCTCATCTAAAATGAATGAGATCTTCGATTTTGCTCACGTTAGGAAGAGGTTTCCCTCCTATTCCTAATGGGCTGTAGGAATACAATAAGGCCATTATTAGGGCCTCTCCCCTCAGCTCCTCTAAAATGAACGAGGCCTTCAACTTTGCTCACATTAGGATAAGATTTTCTCTTGTTCCTAACGAACTGTAGGGGTGCAATAGGGCCATTATTAGGCCTCTCCCCTCATCTCATCTAAAATGAACGAGGCCTTCGACTTTGCTCACGTTAGGATGAGGTTTCTCTCCTATCCCTAACAGGCTGTAAGAGCGTAATAGGACCATTGTTAGGGCCTCTTCCTTCATCTCGTCTAAAATGAACGAGGCCTTCGACTTTGTTCATGTTAGGATGAGGTTCTCTTTCTATTCCTAACGGACTGTAGGGACGCAATAGGATCGTTGTAAGGATCCCTCCCCTCATCTCGTCTAAAATGAACGAGGCCTTCGACTTTACTTACATTAAGATGAGGTTCTTCTCCTATTTCTAACAGACTGTAGGAACACAATAGAGCCATTGTTAGGGCCTCTCCCTTCATCTCATCTAAAATGAACGAGACTTTTGACTTTGCTTAGATCAGGATGAGGTTTCCCTCCTATTCCTAACATGGCTGTGCTTATCACCTGGTTAAGTTTGGGAAATGATTTTCCATCATTATAGATGCATAGCAAGGATTAAGGTGTCGAAGTAGAGGAATTTTATTGCAACTACATCATTGATAATACATTCGTAGGTTTTTTAAGTTCCATGGTCGGGGTGGATTTGTTCCTCCAAGCTCCTTCAAGTAGTAGGTCCCAGGCCGGACGACTTTCTTGATCTCGTAGGATCCTTTCCAATTTGGGGTAAGCTTCCCTTAATTCTGGGGTTAAGAGATGGTGGCTCGTTGAAGTATCAAGTCCCCCACTTTGAACATTTTATCTTTGACTCTAGAGTTGCAATATTTGCCTACCCTTCGCCTGTAAGCAGTTATCCGAACTTGGGCTTCTTCTATTTTTTTCTCCAGCAAGTCGAGGTTAGCTTTGAGGTCTTGTGAATTATGCTGCTCATTAAAGGCCATGACTTGTGTCGATGAAAGTTTTAGCTCGATTGAAATAACCGCCTCCATCCCAAAAGCTAAGACGAATGGTATTTCTCTAGTCAGCAGCCTTTGGATAGTTCGGTACATCCAAAGAACATGATAGAGTTCTTCTATCCAGGTTCCCCTTGCTCTCTCAAGCCTCGCTTTGATGCTCTGCAATAGGATTCGGTTGGTTACTTCTGCTTCGTCGTTTGCCTGCGGATGGATCATTGATGTGAAGTGATGGAAGATATTTAAGTCTTCGCAGAACTTAGCAAACCTCATCTCGACAAACTACCATCCAATATCTGTTATGAGAGTTCATGGCAGACCAAACCTGCAGACAATCGACTTTCAAATGAAATCCTATACTCTGGCTTCAGTGATCTTTGCCAGTGGTTTGACCTCAATCCACTTAGTGAAGTAGTCAATTATAACTAGGAGAAACATTCATTGTCCAGACGCCATTGGGAAGGATCCAAGAATATCCATTTTCTACTATGCAAATGGCCAAGGAGTACTTAGTGGGGTAAGTTCAGAGGTTGGCTATCTTTATATATCGACATTTCTTTGGCAGCGATTACACTTCTTAACATACTCTACATGGTCATGGTGCATGGTCGACCAGCAATACCCTTATCGGAGCAGCTTATGAGATAAAGATCTGGTACCCAGATGATTCCCATAAATTTCTTTATGCACTTTCCATAATGCAAAATCCGCTTTCGAGGGTCGAAGACATTTCAGACGAGGCAGTGAGTATGACCTTTTATACAGTTTGCCTTTATAAAGAAAATATCGAAAGGCCTGATTCCTCAGCTTTTGAGCTTCTTTTGAATCAAAAGAAAGAGCTCCATCTTTGAGATAGGCGACCAACGGGTCAATCCAGCATGACTCCTGATCAATCTGCATCACAAGTTGTGACTCCTCAGTACTGGGGCATCTCAGTATCTCATAATACACTTCCTTTGAAAGCTCGTTGGGGGCAAGTGTGGCTAGTTTGGATAGGAGGTTGGCCCTAGCATTCTCTGTCCTAGGGATCTGCCGAATGCCAAAATTGCTGAAGGATGGGGTCAAGCTCTTTACTTTTTCTAGATATTTTATCATACTGTCCTCCCAAGCTTTGTAGCTTCCACTGACTTGTCCCACCATCAGCTGTGAGTCACTATAGGCTTGGAGTCGATCTATTTTTAATTTTTTGGCAATTCTGAGACATGCTATCAGAGCTTCATATTCTACCTCGTTGTTTGTTACTGAAAATTTAGAGCATAGGGCATACTCGACAATGACTCCTTCAGGGTTGACCAGGATTAGTCCAGCACCTATGCCCGAGCATTGAAGGAGCCGTCCACATACAGGGCCTAGAATCCTTCAGAAAGATCCATTCTTTCTTCGAAAGAGCTTGATTGTAACCACGGGATGTTGGCGTTATTCTACTCAGGTTCAACATTATCCGAGATTGGACACTCTACGATAAAGTCAGCCAAAATTTGAGCTTTGATTGATAGCCGGGGTTGATAGCTAATGTCAAACTCCATCAACTCAATAGCCCATTTTGTAATTCTACCAGAAGCATCCATTCGGTGGAGAACTACTTTAATTGGCTGATTGATGAGGAGCATTATGGTATGCCCCTGAAAGTAAGGCCAAAGTCTTCTTGCTGCAATCAGAAGAGCATAGGTTAATTTTTTCAACTTAGAGTACCTAGTTTTCGTGTCGCTCAAAACTCGACTTATATAGTAGATCGGTCGTTGTACTTTCTCATCTCGAGTTTTGCCAATAATATGGGCGAACCAAGATAGTCCTTGAGTTCTTCAAATGCCTTTTAACATTCCTCCATCTAGGAGAAGTTTTTTGGCTACTTGAGGACTTGAAAGAAGGGCATACACCGCTCAATCGGCCTTGAGATAAAATGATTTAGGGACGCCACCTTATCGGTTAGACACTGAACTTTCTTTATTGATTTTGGGGTAGTCATCTCCTAGATAGCATGAATCTTTTTCGGATTGATCTCGATTCCTCGTCTTGAGATCATGAACCCCAAGAATTTCTCCAAGATTACTCTGAATGCACACTTGGTTGGATTCAGCTTTATCTTGTATCTTTGAAGGACATTGAAGGTCTCTTCTAGGTCATGCGATATGATTGATAGAAGTTTGCACTACTACAAAAAAAGACTATGATAGTAGTTTTCTAACCACTACTACTACGATCGTCGCCGTAGTTCTATGGTAGCGATTGTTGCAGCTGTTGTTTGAACCACTGCCATAGATAGCTTATTACAGCGATTTATAAATCGTTGTAATAGATCGATCTATAGCAGCGGTTATATAATCGCTGCCATAGTTAATCTATAGCAGTGATTATATAACTGCTGTCATAGATAATCTATAGCAGTAGTTTCTTAACCACTATCATAGATATAATACAGCGATTGACACCGTTTGCATCAGAAATCTATGGCAGCGATTAGCATAGATATGGCAGCGATTATAAAACCACAATCATGGATCTTGAATAATTAAAAAAAATAAATTTTTATTTTTTTTTATATATTTTATCTGATAAATACAGATATATAACATAAGAAAATATAATAAATACAAAAATTATTTTGAAATGCTAAAATTTTATTACTGAATAAAATTTATTATAATATTTTTTTAAAAAAATAAAATACATCTAAAGTCTCATAAATCTACATCATCATCATCGTCACCGAGAGTCGAAGTCGAAGCTGGAGCTAGAGCTAAAATGCAGGCCAATATATCCTCAAAGCCCGTGACTCCAAAATGCGCACTAAGCATCGACATCATGTCTCTCTGTCCCATAGGCGAGGTTGAAAGGGGATTCACCTATCGAAATTTGGGAGGTTGTTCGGTATACCCATAGTACTAAAAGTAATTCTTCTACCCAGAGTTCTTTTGCCTCGTTGAGTCAGGTTTTCAAGCCATGAAGGATCGTCCGATTCGTAACTTCCGCCTTTTCATTTGACTGTGGATGATTGATGGATGTCAACTTATGTGCGATATAATATGCTGCACAGAAATCTTCAAAGTTCTAATTATCGAACTGTCCGCCATTATCGGTTATGATTGTATGCGAAAGTTCGAATCGGTATATTATGAATTTTCGAACAAAATCTTCAATCTTATTTTTCGTAATCTATACCAAAGGTTCGACTTCCACCCACTTTGTATGTCGGAGGAAAGGGATCAAGAATGTCGATTCTCCATTGTGCAAATGATCATGGAGCCACAACTACAAACTACTATCGTAGCCTAAAAAATCGCTGCCATAGGCTATGACAGTGGTTATTTAACCACTGCTACTGCAACCATCGTCGTAGCTCTATAGTAGCAGTTGTTGCAGCAGTTGTTTGAACCGCTGTCATAGATAGCCTATTGCAGTGGTTGTTTGAAGTTAAAGCTCGAAAGAGATCTTATCTCCAGCCGAGGTTGAAGAAGATCTTATCTCCTATTGAAGTTGAAGCTCAGAAGAGATCTTATCTTCCATTGAGGTTGAGAGAGATCTTATCTTCTTTTGAAGTTGAAGCTCGAGAGAAATCTTATCTTCGGTTGAAGTTGAAGCTCGAAGGAGATCTTATCTTTGATTGAAGTTGAAACTCGGGAGAGATCTTATCTCCATCCGAGGTTGAAGCTCGGGAGAGATCTTATCTCCAGCCAAGATCGAAGGAGATCTTATCTTCTATTGAAGTTGAAGCTCGGAGGAGATCGTATCTTAAGCCGAGGTTGAAGGAGATCTTATCTCCTGTTGAAGTTGAAGTTCAAAAGAGATCTTATCTCCCATTGAGGTTGACAGAGATCTTATCTTCTTTTAAAATTGAAGCTCGGGGGAGATCTTATCTCCAACCGAGGTTGAAGCTTAGGAAAGATCTTATCTCTAACCGAGGTTGAAGGAGATTCTATCTTCTATTGAAGTTGAAGCTCGAAGGAGATCTTATCTTCAGTCGAGATTGAAGGAGATCTTATCTTCTGTTGAAGTAGACGCTCGAAAGAGATCTTATCTCCAACCGAGGTTGAAGGAGATCTTATCTTCTGTTGAAGTTGAAGCTCGAAAGAGATCTTATCTCCCATTGAGGTTGAGAGAGATCTTCTTTTGAAGTTAAAGCTTGGGGAGATCTTATCTTCGATTGAAGTTGAAGCTTGGAGGAGATCTTATCTTTGATTAAAGTTAAAGCTCGGAGGAGATCTTATCTTCAGTCGAGGTTGAAGGAGATCTTATCTTCTGTTGAAGTTGAAGCTTGAAAGAGATCTTATCTCTCATTGAGATTAAGATCTTTGGTTGAAGTTGAAGCTCAGAAGAGATCTTATCTCCAACCGAGATTGAAGCTTGGAGGAGATCTTATCTCCAGTCGAGGTCGAAGAAAATTCTATCTTCTGTTGAAGTTAAAGTTTGGGGAAGATCTTATCTCCAGCCGAGATTGAAGAAGATCTTATCTCCTGTTGAAGTTGAAGCTCGAGAGAGATCTTATCTCCAACCAAGATTGAATAAGATCTTATCTCCTATTGAAGTTAAAAGCTCGAAAGAGATCTTATGTCCTATTGAGGTTGAGAGAGATCTTATCTTCTTTTGAAGTTGAAGCTCGGAAGAGATCTTAATCTTTGGTTGAAGTTGAAGCTTGGAAGAGATCTTATCTCCAACCGAGGTTGAAGCTCGGGAGAGATCTTATCTTCTGTTGAAGTTGAAGCTCGGGAGAAATCTTATCTTCAATCGAGGTTGAAGGAGATCTTATCTCCTATTGAAGTTGAAGCTCGGAGAAGATCTTATCTTCAGTCGAGGTTGAAGGAGATCTTATCTTCTGTTAAAGTTGAAGCTTGGAAGAGATCTTATCTCTCGTTAAGGTTGAGAGAGATCTTATCTTCTTTTGAAAAATTAAAGCTCAAAGAAGATCTTATCTTTGGTTGAAGTTGAAGCTCAGGGGAGATCTTATTTTTGGTTGAAGTTGAAGCTCGGGGGAGATCTTATCTTTGGTTGAAGTTGAAGCTCGAAGGAGATCTTATCTCCAGTCGAAATTGAAAGAGATCTTATCTCCTATTGAAGTTGAAGCTCGAAAGAGATCTTATCTCCAATCAAGGTTGAAGCTCGGGGAAGATCTTATCTCCAATCAAGGTCGAAGGAGATCCTATCTTCTGTTGAAGTTGATGCTCGGAGGAGATCTTATCTCCAGTCGAGGTTGAAGGATATCTTATCTCCTGTTGAAGTTGAAGCTAGAAAGAGATCTTATCTCTGGCTGAGATTGAAGGAGATCTTATCTTCTATTGAAGTTAAAGTTCGGAAGAGATCTTGCCTTCCAAAGAGAGATCTTATCTTCTTTTTAAAGTTGAAGCTCGGAAGAGATCTTATCTTTCGATTGAAGTTGAAGCTCGGAGGAGATCTTATCTTCAGTCGAGGTTGAAGCTCGGAGAAGATCTTATCTTCAGTCGAGATCGAAAGAGATCCTATCTTCTGTTGAAGTTGAAGCTCGGAGGAGATCTTATCTCCAACCGAGGTTGAAGGAGATCTTATCTCCTATTGAAGTTGAAGCTCGAAAAAGATCTTATCTCCAATCGAGGTTGAAGGAGATCTTATCTCCTGTTGAAGTTGAAGCTCAGAAGAGATCTTATCTCCCATTGAGGTTGAGAGAGATCTTATCTTCTTTTGAAGTTGAAACTCGGAGAAAATTTTATCTTCAGCCGAGGTTGAAGCTCGGGGGAGATCTTATCTCCAGCCGAGGTTGAAGGAGATCCTATCTTCTATTAAAGTTGAAGCTCGAAGGAGATCTTATCTCCAGCCAAGGTTGAAGGAGAATCTTATCTTTTATTGAAATTGAAGCTCGGAAGAGATCTTATCTTCCATTGAGGTTGAGAGAGATCTTATCATCTTTTAAAGTTGAAGCTCGGAAGAGATCTTATCTTCGATTGAAGTTAAAGCTCGGGAGAGATCTTATCTTCGGTTGAAGTTAAGCTTGGGGGAGATCTTATCTCCAGTCGAGGTTGAAGGAGATCTTATCTCCGGTTGAAGTTGAAGCTCGGAAGAGATCTTATCTCCCGTTGAGGTTGAGATCTTCAGTTGAAGTTGAAGCTCGGGAGAGATCTTATCTCCAGTCGTGGTTGAAGGAGATCTTATCTTCTGTTGAAGTTGAAATTCGAAAAAAATCTTATCTCCAGTCGAGGTTGAAAAAGATCTTATCTCCTATTGAGGTTGAAGTTCGGAGGAGATCTTATCTCCAACTGGGGTTAAAGGAGATCTTATCTCCTATTGAGATTGAGGCTTAGGGGGGATCTTATCTCCAGCCGAGGTTGAAGAAAATCTTATCTTCTATTGAGGTTGAAGCTCGAGGGAGATCTTATCTCCAACCGAGGATGTAGGAGATCTTATCTCCTATTGAGGTTGAAACTCGAAGGAGATTTTATCTCTAGCCGAGGTTGAAGATCTTATCTCCTGTACTAGAAGCCCTCCATCTAGCTTAAGAAAGAAATCCAGCTTAATCTTTTCCTATTATAGTTCATAAAAGATAGGAATGTTGAAATAAGAATTCTTTATTAAAAAGTTGTTGACGATATTACAAGTTTTCAAAATTTTAATGTTGACATTATATAGCTTATTTATATCTTTTCTTATCGATGTCTCCCGACCATGGTATTGATGCTTCCATGAAGGGATTGGTTTCCTTGAGACCCCTCCCCCTAGGTCTCCCCTGGTTGCGAAAGAGCCCTTGGTTGATCTCCTTTCCTCTTGGACTGATATCGCAAGAATCGGTCCAAACAACCCTGCCTGATCAGTTCTTCAATTTCATCCTAAAGCTAAAAATATTTTTCAGTATCGTGACCGTGATCATGATGATACAAACAGTACTTGCTTCGATTGTGCTTGCTTGGGAGAGATCGTAATTCTTCTGATTTTGGTAGCTGATTCTTAATTTTTATCAGAACTTGAGTTTTAGGAGCATTAAGGGGGGCATAGTTATGGAACCTTCTAGGGGGAGAACTTCTTTGCTCCCTTCTGTCGGAGCTTCTTTGATAACGAGCTTGAGGAGGAGTTCACACTCATTTGCACTCGGAGAGAGTCCATGAGCACGGTCGAACTTCATTCGGCTCTCCATCAGCGGTGGGTCTATTAGACTCGCCCGCCTGCTGCTCTCCTACGACTTCCTCATCCTTCAACTTGAAGGCTTCTTCCGCTCGAGCATATCCTTCAGCCCGAGTTAGTAGATCAGCAAAATCTCTAGGGTACTTCTTCTCTAGGGAGAACAATAAATCATTCTTCTGAAGGCCGCCCTTAAGTGTGGCCATTGCAACAGACTGGTTCAGGTTCTGAACCTCCAATGCAGCATCATTAAATCGGATGACATAAGTTCGGATAGATTCTTCCTCCTTCTGCTTGATATTCATCAGAGAATCTGAACCTCGGCAGGGACATCGGCTGCTAACGAAGTGAGTCACAAACTGATGGCTCATCTGGTCAAAAAAAAAGATCATACCTGGCTTCAATGCCGAGTACCAGTTTCTTGCTACTTCCTTCAAGGTAGATGGGAAAGCTAGGCATAAGATGGCATTTTGTGTGCCATGGAGCAGCATCATGGTCTGGAAGGCCTCTAGGTGATCGACCAGATTAGAGGTTCCATCGTAGCTTTCAAATTAGGAAGCTTGAAGTTCGGCGAAACGGGCTCTTGCATAATTCGGAGAGAGAAAGGAGGATCAGTGCAGACGTCGTTATGGTGAGCCGGGGCGACATGATGGAGTTCCTCAATCCATCAGTCCATCTCTCATAGTTTCTGATCGAGGATGTCATCTCGATCGCAGATCTTGGAAGGCTTCTAGCTGTAGATGAGGAAGGTCTCTTTCGGAGAAAAATCATGATCCGAACAAGGATCCTCTGCTCTCTATTTTTCCTTCCCAAGGGTGACGAGTATGCTAGCCCAAGTGCTCCTCTTTGGGATCAGTTCCTGACATCCCGATAGTGGGTTTCCTGGTGAAACCGCCATCGGGAGCTGTCGCATAGCCTGCACCATTTCGGTGAGGCCTTGAACCCGCCGCATCAGTAGGTTAAATTGCTCCAGATCTACCGTGGCCGCCAGTGGCGAAGGTTGAAGCGCTGGCGATGGAGTAGGAATGGATGGATTTAGCTCAGATCTGGTAGAAGAAGCGGTAGATCTCTGGGTAGTCACCTTCTTAGAAGGTATTTTTTCGGAAAGAACTTTAGAGAGGAAGAAGAGAGATCGCTGCTGAGCACTCCTTCAAAAACAAGAGAACCTCAGGAACAAAGGGTCCTTCCTCTAGCGCCAATCTTATTGGTGCAGAATCTGGTTGACGTCAGATTGAGCTGGAGTTGAGGAAGAAAAGGTCACCGCCGGTGACCTACAAAATAAAGTCCTATCTAGAGTCAGTAGTGATGGCTCCGGCAGGACCCTCCGATGATCAAGTCAGTTCTTCTGGCTAACAGAAATGGAGTGCTCAGAAAAGAACTCAGCAGAGTTTTAGGAAGGAGAAGAGAGCTTAGAGAAAACGTATCTAGAGGATCCCTTTTTATAGATGGAGCCTGTAGCAGATTGATAGTGATAGCCATAACCGTCCGATAGTGAGCTGCTCGAGGCCACGTGGGGTTTGTTACGAAGAGAGGCACCATCGTAGCAGATTGATAGTGATAGCCGTAACCGTCCGATAGTGGACCGCTCGAGTTCACGTGGGGTTTGTTATGGAGAGAGGCACCATCTGTAGCAGACTGATAGTGACAATCGTAAGCTTTCGATGGTGGGCCGTTCGAGGCCACGTGGAGTTTGTTATGGAGAGGGGTGTTCGTTGTCGTGATGTGCCCGTTCATCGAGATTTAATAGTCGAAGTTCGGAGGAAGCAGACGTTGGTTGGTGAAGAGCTTTGACATACGTCAATTTCAGAGGAGTTCGGACTCCTTAAGAAAATATGACTAGAGGGGATCATTTGGAAGGAATGCTGGTTGAAATCTGAAAGTAATCCACTGGAGGAATCTAGATGGAGTTCGACTGATGGAGAAGTTCAGAAAGAGTCTGACTGATGGAGAAGTCTGGCTGAAGGAAAAGTCTGGGAGGAGTTCGGTCGAAGAAAAAAATATTATTTAATTATTAATAATAATTTAAAATATTAATTTTAAATAATAATAAAGTAGTATTTTAAAAAGTAGAAAAAAATAATATTTTAAAAAATAAAAATGGGGGATAGGAGACTATTTTTTTTAAAAAAAATATTATTTTTTAAAAATATAAAAATTAAACAATATTTTTAAAAATATTAATTTATTATTATTTTAAAAAATAATATATTATTTTCTAATTTTAAAAATAATAATATAAAAATTTATTTTTTAATTTATTTTTTATTTTTTAGAATAATATGTTTCAGATTTGAATTGATTCATCGAATGAGATCAAACCTAATAAATTATTCATAAATAGAGTACGATCGATTTGAAAGTTAAATCTCTGTATTTAATAGCCTTCGAAAGTGTTGGGGATAAATTTTGCCCCCACCGAAGTTCAGTCTAATGCTTAGCTTAATATAACTGATAATCATGGAAGAGCTTCGATCGAAAATTCTTTCTTCAGCAGCCGAACCCCTCCAGCAATCGAACCCCTCCCGGACTCCTTCAGCAGTCGAACTTCTCCATCAGTCGGACTTCATCCGGATTTCTCCTTCGATC